>CM077307.1:176396653-176444153 GCA_039655065.1 Glossophaga mutica
AGGGGGAAAATGCCACCTCTTCCCTGAGCACCCCACCCCCTCCCCCACCCCGGGAGCCTGAACTCCGGAGATCCGGCAACACACCCAGCCTGCCCCCTCTAGCCCTGCGTGAACCTGGCAGGGGCAGAGGCGACCCTGAAACACGGGCCTGGGGCCGGAGCAGGCAGGCAGGCGGCCCCCACGGCCACCCCGGCCTCGCTGCATTGCCTGGCCCTCCCAGGGAGGGGCAGAGCCTGCAGCCAAGTCCTGACTCGGCCGCATATGGCCTCCGCCATCCATCCCACTAATCAAGCACCAAGGAGAGGCCGAGCCGACCTCACTGCCAGCACCGCCCGCGTCAGGCCACGCGGCCTGAAGTTGACAGGAGCGGGCCATGCGGGGGGGTGGGGGGGGGAGGTGAAGGTGGGGGGCGGCCAGACAAAGACGGGCCCTCCTGGAGCCGCTGTGGGGCCCACGCATGTTCTCGGCCCACGCCTGCAGGGACACACGCTCCCCCACGAAGTGCAACTTCAGCTCCGCTTTCCTGCTCCGAACCATCGGGGTCGAAAGTGAGCCGAGGGGTGTGGTGCATGGAGGTGTGGGGGGGGGCGGTCTCAGGGCTCCACCAGGGGCCCCAGGACCTTTGCGAGAGGAACAGAGCCCCTGGGTGCTGCCCTCCTGGAAGGACGTGCTGTGAAGCCCCCGAAGGCAAGGGGGGCCAGGCAGGCGTGCGGGGGCCACGCCCACCTAGGACCTTCCCCGCGAAACACGGAAGGGCCCACGCACCGCAGTTCCTCCACCGGAGCCGCAGAGCCCAGAACCGGCCTCGAGGCCCCGGCGCTCTTCCCGCCCTGCCGCGCTCCTGGAGAAGCCTGACAGACAGCTGACATTCTCCTATTTATTATCGAGAAGTACAAGTTTTGATGTTATCAGAGTGGAAAAACAGCCCAAATGTCAGCGTCTGAATATTTTCCCCCGTTTCTTTAAATGACATCTCACTTTCCTACGGCGGCGGTGCCAGGGCCACTCGGCGCGGCGCGAGCGCGCGGGCGGCCAAGGGCAGATAGCATTGAACTTGGTTGGGGTTTTGTCAGGCGTCCTCCAAACGCCGCCATCCCTGCCCTTTTCCCAGTGAGGAATTTCAAATAATTCTGTTATAAATGGCTAAGTCCGGGGCGGCTCGACAGAAGAGAACCCAAGCTGACCCGTCGCTGTATTAAATTTTCATATGAAAAGAGGGCTTTCCCGCACGCCGCCGAAAGGGCAGAGCGCGGCGCTCCTGTCGGGCTGGTGGAGACAAGCATTTTCTAGCTCTGCATGCATAAAATGAGCTACGGTAGGTGTCAGTAATTAAACGGTCATGTTTCAAAGTCTTGACAACAGCGCCGAAGCGAGCGAACAAGACGATAATTTCATTAGTCTGAAGAGCTAAGTCATAATTAGGTGCCTCTCAGAGAGTCAAAGTCCTGGACAAAAGGGGAGAGCCGGCCCGGCCGGGCCCGCCGCGCAGGCCTGAAACCTAAGCCGGGGTCCCCGGGTTTACGGGGTGCGCCCGTGGGCAGCAGACTGCCAGCAGAGTCTGGCCCGAAACAATCAGGCTTTCTTCGGGGAGGCTGAGAAAGGAAATGCTATAGGAACGGCCGAAAAAGTGGGCAACAATGGGGAAGGGTGGGCTATTGTTACGGGGAAACCTGAATTCCCTGCCTGGTTCCCGGTGCAGAGGCGGGCCTGGGGGCTGTCCCCGCCAGCTGTCCCCTTCCCCCCGGCCAGGGCGGCACAGGATCCAAAGCACCGCTGGCCTCCCGCGCCCGCTCCGTCCGAGCCCCTCGGCGCCCGGCGAACTGACTTAGGTGAAGCGGTATTTACTCCAAACTAAACTGTTGGGACGGGCACTCCGTCGAGTCATTAATGTGCAGCTTGATGTTTCTGTCAGTTTATTCATCTCTGTCTTTCCTCGCTGAGGTATTTGCATATTTAATTGATCAATATGCTCCCTGTTCCTCTCGCACATCTGCCAAGTTGGTCCCAGCCTCTTCCACTCCTCATTTCTCAAAGTGACAGCGGCTGCCGCCGCCTCCTCCGGGCAGCCCCGCCCCAGCAGCAGGCCCTCCCTCCCGCCCGCCCCGCCGGAGGCCGCCGCCGTGGGGTCCTGTCCGTCCCCCCCACCCCCCACCCCACGCCACCCCACCCCATCCCGGCCAGCCCCGAGCACGGAGAGCCCCCTGTCCGGCGCACAGCCTGCGACAGTCCCTCGCACAGATTTTCCACATGGCCACACGTCACACCACGAGCAGCAACATGTGTTCATTGTCTGCCATTCAGCATCTGTCACCGCCGCGCGCCGCGCAGCCTTGGATCCGCGCGCCTTATCAGCGGTGTGTCAGAAACCCGCGCTGCCTGCTCTCCCTTGTTTAATCTTTTATTAAGAGCTACATTGTGAGCTTCTGATAGCAAATGTCCCCCACTTCATCATTCATAAATCGGAGGCGGCGTCCGTGAGGAGGGGGCGCGGCGCCATCAGCCGCCAATGGAAACGTCGTAAATTTTCTCAACACCCCGCTGGCATTTCTGGATGCCAACAGAGGGCCACAAAGCCCCAGTGTGGGGGGGGGGGCGGGGGTAGGACACACCGAGCTGTCTCCCCCGCCCCTCGGGGTCGGCGACAGCCCCCGGGGAGGGGACGGCACCATCACCCTCACCATCCCGGTGCTTTCCAATAGGTGAAAAGCTCCACCAGCCACTGGGATAGAACGCAAATAAATGGAACCTTCTGAAGGCACCGTGCGGAGGCCGAGGTGGTTCCAGAGGGACTCCGGGAGGGAAAGGACATTTTCCCGGGCCGGCCGGAGCCCCGCCACAGCGGGACAGAGGTGGGAGCTGGCAGGCCACCGTCCTGGGGCAGGCGGAGTGCGGTCTGCGGGGAGGCCTTCCTGGAGCCCGTCTGCAGCCTCTGCACCATCCCGTGATGCCCCGTGACGTCCCGTGACGTCACGGCACTTCTCTTCCTGGGACCACCGTTTCAGTCTGAGCTGTCCTTAGCTGAATTCGCTTTCTCTCCTAGACAGTGGGCCAAGGCCCACAAAGGCAGCCCTCAGGGGCCTGCAAACAGAGGCCACCGTGTGGAGGGAATTCAGACGTGGCCCCCCGCTCTGCTCACCCTGCGGGGGGACCCTTTAATGTGATGTGAATTCCTCAAGAGAAACTTTAAATTAACTTAGATTTAGCTGTGTTTGAGGGACAGCAATTCAAAGCAACAAAATAAAACACTATTTGCTGAGTCCAGTGTTTCTATGTTCACGCTTCCGTGTGTTGCTTTTTATTTTCTGCTCAGGCTAAATAAATGCCAATATTCACCTCGAAGGAGTCATCATAAAGTCGGTCCCCTGGGATATAAAAGTATACTTCCCTCATCTCCCATCCAAACAGTGTCAGATGAAGTTAAAAGACCCGGTAAGTGTGCTAAAATCTGCTTATGTGAATTATTTTTTTCCGGGATAACTGAGCGGCCATCACCTGGCTGTCAGGGTGCGGAGGGGAAGGCGGGCTGCTCTGTCACCGGGGAGCCCGGCGCCGCCGACCGCAGAGGCGGGAGGCAGGGGCAGCTGGGAGCGGCGTGGTGGGGGCGGGGGCACCGACACCTCCACCGTCGGGACCGCAAAGGTCCCCAGGGACCTGGAAGCCTGGCCAGGACCAGGCCGTGGGGAGGCAAAGCCAGGCTGGGTCCCCGCCACACACCCCACCACCCAGGACCAAAGGGAGCCTCCGGTCCTTCTCGTTTCTAAGACGAGTCACTGAACGCTCTCTCGTGAGGACCTGCCATGTCCTGAGGGCCACCGCGACTGGCTGCGCCCCTGGGAATGTGCACAGGGTGCGAGGTCGGCAGGGGGCTCCCAGCCTCCCTGTCCACAGCGGCTTCCGGAAGGCAGCCTGTAACCTTTGCTCCCGTCATCCATAGGGCGGCCACCTCCGGCTGGGACCGAGGCCACACCGGCAACCACCGAGGTCAGAGCCGCTGCGCGCGCCAGCGTCCTCGAAAACCTGGCAATCTCGGGAACTCTGGAGAGCACGCACCACCCAGCACCCGCAGGGGCCAAGTTCAAGGGCAGGTTCCCTGCAGAAATCGTTTGGCAAGTGTGAGTCTTTCTGTGGCGCGCCCTCCAGTGAGAGGCGTTCCCCAGTGTAGGACGCCCTTGACATCTAAATGAGTGGGTCCTTCCAGGTCATGCAGTCAAGTACTTCTGGAGTGGCTCGTCCAAGTGGCCGTGGCCCCCGCAGCTGGGAAGAAGCCAGAGGCTGCAGACGGGGGCTGACACCTCCGCGTGACTTACCGCCACTCCGGCAACGTCATGAGTATGACGTCTACACTTCCCCTGTTTATTTGCAGGCTCGAGGAATGCATGATTGTTTATTTTTATTACAAATATTGATGGTAACTCACAGGCATTTACTTCATTGCCATTTCAAGTGAAATTGCCCGCCGTAAAATATCTCGAGAATTCTGACCCTGATGAGCTTCCCGCGCGGGCCAGGGTGCGGTCCGCCATCCGTCTTCATTGCGCTCCGCGCCCTCACCGCACACACCACTTCAGGAGTATCTGGAATTTTGTGTTAATTGTGCGGCTCTCCACTCCTGCCACATTTCTCTTTGTGTTGAAAGCATCCCGGTGATTTATCCTCATTATTGTGTAAATAGGTTTCGGCAGTTCTCAGTAAATAAAACAAAGACTGACAGGAGGGGGGAGGGAGTTCGCTCTCCTACCAATTAGAGTGGCCTTAGGCAGTACTTTTAAGAGGAGATAAATCCTGCAAATCACTAAAATGATCCTGTCACATGCACCAAATATTAAAATCACACAGCGGCGCCCTCCGCACGCTCTGCTCTGGTTTAATGAGTTGGGGGGGCTTCCTCGCCAGGGCTGCCGTGCACAGTTGGGGACCCGCAACTGACAGCAGAGCTCACACCCCAACGCCTCGCTCCCCACCCAGCGTGGCCAGATGGAAAATGGGGGAACACGCAGCCCCTCAGCCCACGAGTCCTCTCAGATCGATCGCCTTTGCACCCCCTTCCTGCCAGTCCTCCCCGGGAGGAGGCGAAGACCGTCCCGAGCCCCCTACGCGGCATTTACCTCCGGACGCTGCGGCCAGTGCCGGGCCAAGGCGCAGCGCGGGGTCTGTTCCAGGCGGGAGTCGGGGGGATGAAAGCGCGGTGAATGCGTCTGGTGCCCCACTCAGACCCCCCCCCACGCACACAGGCACCCAGTGACCAGGCCCCCACAACCAGCTCGCTGAGGAAAACTCCGGGGGGCTCCCGAGAGTGGTTTCGCCAAGGTTCAGCGCCTCGGCTTCCTCCAGCTTCTCGGCCAAACGGCCAATCCGAGTCCAGGGACGCCGGCCCCTGGCATGGCCAGCGCTTCGGTGAGACTGGCCACCCGCAGTTCCCGAGGGCACCGTGAGCCTCCCGGCCCTGGCCGCTCGGGGACTCTGTGCGGCGGCTCTGTAAGGAACAGTGAGGGGACGTTGCAGCAGCCAGCATGGTGTCCACCACGGACGGACACCAGCTGCGGAGAGGGCCGCCCTGGGCAGCCCGACGGGAGGCCCGGTGTCTCGTGTTTTCCTGTCCCTGCCTGTCCTGTCCCTGCCGCAGCCGAGTCTTACCTGCTGAAGGGGACACCTGGTGCCCTGGGCCGTGACTGTTGGCTTGTCACAGCCTTTTGGCGGGCATCTGCATGAGCCTGTGTCTACCTACAGCAGGCACGTTCCCGAGCCCCAAGCCCGAGTCAGGGATGCGCTACAACAGCACAAGGCCCTCAGGCTGTCTCCCCAGCGAGAGCCACCTGGGGAGGGCGGGGGACCAGGGCCCCCCTCTCAGCCCTGCCCGGCCCTCGGGCCCAGCGAGCCCGGTAGGTGGAGTTCCCGTCCAGGGCGGGGCCCCCTCGGGGCGGGGAGTCCACAGCAGCCACAGGTGGGTCTCCGTGGACCCCCCACCGGCTCCCATGAACAGGCACAGAAGCGACACAACCCCCGGGAGAGTGAACAGCCCCGGGGCTCGTGGGGGATGCTCGGCTGAGTCCCGCTCTCTCCCGGACGTTGCAGTTTGCGGCCCCAACTCAAGGGCCACAGGGACCCTGAGGGACAGCCTGGTGGTCCGAAGGTCAACATGAGCTCACACCCACCGCCGCGTGCGGTCCGGCCGCGTGTCGTGTGCCGGAGCGACACCTAAACCACCAGGCCGGTTCCCGAGGTGGTGTTCTCTGCGCGCGGGAAGGTGTGGGGGGCCCGGCCCTCTCGAGGGGTGAGCGGGGACGCTGCTCCCGCCTACCTGCGAACACGTGCGTGCGCCGCGCGAAAGCCTGGGGACGGAGGGATCGCACGGGCGGCTCCCCGTCCCCACCAAAGGTGGACGGCAGTCCGTCAAACGTGGCCACCTTGTCGAGTTCTGAACCTGCTCCACGGGGAGACGTTAGGAGACCCGGTGCCTGGTCGGAAAAGTGTTTGTGTTGGCCCGTTTCCCGATGGCTCTTCAGATGGGTGAGCAGCCAGTGCTGGGCGAGGAGGGCGGGAGGGGGACAGGGACCTGCGGGACCTGGAGGAGGGCGTGGCATTCGGCGACAGTGCGGTCCGCGTCCTCGCCGGCGCTCCGAGATGCGCTGCGCTGCTGTCACGGGTGGGAGCAGGGGGTCCCCAGGGCGCAGGGTGCCTGGGCTGCGGTTTGCTGGGGTCCCTACTACCGCGCACGTCGCCACAGGAACCGTGGCACTTTACTGCTGGCGGAGGGCTGGGGGCTGAGTTCCAACCACAGCTGGGGACAGCGGCCGCGTGGTGTGGCCCCCGCCGCGGAAGCCCCGGCCTCCTTCCTTCTGCTCTTTCATCCCAGAAGCCCTGAGTTCGATGCCCGAGCGCCCTCAGAAGTCGCTGCTGCTCCCAGAGAGGGGGCCACCGCCTCCTGAATGGGACATGTCTCCTTTGCCCAGCTCAGGTGACACCATCTGTGGAAGGGGTTTAGACACTTCGCTTCTTCCTTCTTCCACCTAGAATGACCTTCCCATCTCTGCTCTTGGGCGGCGCAGACCCCCGTCTTCATGGTCCAGATTCCCAGAGTCCCTGTGTCCCTCTGCTGCCCCAGGGTCATCTCTCCCCCACACTTTCTACCCTGTGTTTACCTTCTCACTCCTGCCAAACTACAGGATATGAGGGCTGTAGATGTGGGCGTGGATGAATGGCTGGTGGATGGATGGATGGACGGACGGACGGATGGATAGGTGGATAGATGATGGATGGGTGGATGAATGATGAATGGATGGGTGGGTGGATAGATGATGGGTGGGTGGATGGATGGATGATGGGTGGGTGGACGATGAATGGGTGGATGGGTGGGTGGATGGGTGGGTGGATAGATGATGGGTGGGTGGGTGGGTGGGTGGATGGATAATGGGTGGGTGGGTGGGTGGGTGGATGGATGATGGGTGGGTGGGTGGATGGATGGATGGATGGGTGGGTGGATGGATGGGTGGGTGGATGGGTGGGTGGGTGGGTGGATAGATGATGGGTGGGTGGGTGGATGGATGATGGGTGGGTGGACGATGGATGGGGGGATGGGCAGGTGGTGGATGGGTGGGTTGTGGATGAGTGAATGGGTGGACGGATAAATGGATGGATGGATGGACGGATGGACGGATGGATGGACAGGCAGATGATGGATGGATGGATGAATGATGGATGGATGGGTGGATAAATGGATGGATGGATAGACGGGTGGCCATGACGGATGGACGAACGGATGTGGACACAGGACTACAGATGCACCTGCACCCACCTACACACTTACGTCTGAGTCTGCACCTGCGTGTGTGCACACGGGCAGGGCCGTAGAGGGAGGTCTGTGCCCAGCAGCCAGCCTGCCTGCCTACCTTTGCAGCAGGACTGGTATTTTAACCACCTTGCCTTGAACCAGTGGATCTTCAGTAAATGTTTCCTGAATGAATACGTGAACGTATAATTAGTTATTCCTAAAGGCATAGACGTGATTCCTTAAATAGCTCCTGGGGTTGCAACGGCCGCATTTTCACTGACTTGGGGGCGGCCGGTAATCTACAGTAATGAAATGTTTCTGCAGAAAGCCAAGTCCATCCACAGGACGAGGGTCCCGCCACACAGAAGAGAAGCAGAAAGAGCCGGTGCCCGCCCCGCCCCCGCAGGCCAGTCCGCTCCCGCAGGGGTGCGGACGACTTTGGAGCCCTTGGGGGGTGGGGTGACCTTAGACTCCGGGGCCCTCCCTGGGCTCTTCCCCACCCTCATCCTTCAGGCGTCCTGGCCCAAGGACGGCCGGAGGGCTGCTGCGGAGCCTGCAGTGTGCCGGCCACCGTGCGGGCCACCGTGCCGGCCACTGCCACACGGGCCCCCGAGTGTGGGCAGTGGGGCTGGTGTGACCTCCAAAGCGTAGTGAAGAAAGCACGGAACAGGGCTCAGTAGTTGCTGATATGGGTTAGGCATTGAAATGACAACCTTCGGTTCCACGGAGTTCCATTAAAAACACTAGCAAAATGATGTCACGTGTTCCTTCCACTTAGTTGATGGGGCTACTAGGGCATTTGAAATGGCGCCGGCAGCTCATGCCCCACGTGCGTTGGCCAGCTCTGGGGGGTGCTGGCTCCCCAGGGCACGCCCTTGATCTGGCCTCCCCCTCCCAAGGAAGCAAGAACGAGGGGAGTCCTGAGGTCACCTGGGCCCCCTGCAGGTCCAGGAGGATGGTGGCCTCTCCCCCCCAGGCCAATCCCGCCCCAGGGGAGACCAGGCCTCTCAGTGAGAAGCAGGGTTTGGGTCGGCCACGGGCCGGCCACGGAGGAGCCGGCGGAAGCTGCCGGAGAGCGGCCCCGCCCCGCGGCCGCCGGGAGGCGGGGAGCGTTCCCTTCACGCCAGGCTCCGGCACTCGAACGCCGCGCCGCCCCTACAGCGAGGCCGAAAGTGATTTCCACAGCATGATTTACATAGCAGCCGAGTGTAAATTTAGAATAATTTGGCCTGAGTGATCCTTGCTGAAATAGATGGCCACGAGGAAAGGGTGGTGAATAAAAGCAGCTTTACTCAGAATCTAAGCAATTTGCTGGGGAGCACAAGCAGCTTTTCCCCAGATTATAATTTAAACTGTATTAACTGTCAAGAGCGCTTTTGAGAAATATAGATAACAATTCAGATGCAATCGATAGGGAGTGACAGTTGATTTTAAAGCTTAATGCAAGACAAGAAAGAAATGACTGGGCCATCAGCTCTGGAAGAATAAATTTGTTTTGTATTTGATTTTTGTGTTAAATTTATTACCGCCAAGAAGAGCTCTCTTTCAATAATATTAAGAACAAGATTGTGAAATTGCAACATGTTCGTCTCCCGGAGTTTTCACAGCATTTCCAGTAGAAAAGGGTGCCCCTGCTCCGCACAAGGCTCCGATCTGGTCACACCGCGACCGGTCCTCCAAGTGTGGGTTTCTGAGTGGGCTCCGCCTTTGCCGGCATCTAGGTGGGCACACGGGGCGGGGGGGTCCCCCCCCCCAGCCAGGAAGACGCCCCTTGAGGTCCTGAAGCGGCCTTCCCAACAGGCCCCCCTTTCGCCAGCAGAGTCCTTCCTGAGAACCAAACTCGAAAGAACGCCCGGCTGCCGCGGGCCCGGCTGACCAGGCCTGTCAGGCTCCGCAGAAGCTTTTCTCAATCCTGTCAAAACGTCCAGTGCATATAATCTTCGGGTCTGATGTTCCTTCCGTGCAACGCCCCGAGAAAGCTCCCTGACAAATGCCAGGGAGGAAAACATCTCCCTCTCCCCCAACCCCACCACACCCCCATCCCCTCCCGCAGCTGGGGCCGCCACCGCAGCCCCGCGCGCTCGGAA
This sequence comes from Glossophaga mutica, assembly GCA_039655065.1. Taxonomy (NCBI): domain Eukaryota; kingdom Metazoa; phylum Chordata; class Mammalia; order Chiroptera; family Phyllostomidae; genus Glossophaga; species Glossophaga mutica. Next base: position 176,406,509 of record CM077307.1, read on the forward strand.
ACCCGCCAGCGTGGCCAGAAATGAAATGATGGAAGTTGCCACAGTTCAAACTTATCCATACTTCTCACTTATGACATGATTGATTTTCCTTCAGAGCGCTCAAACCCGGGATTGTCTCCCTGCCTTCTCACCGTGCAAACGGCTGATGCATGCGGCCGCGGCCCGCCGGAGGGGAGGGCGGCGGCTGACGTGCGCCGAACAACGGAAATGAGTGCGGATCAGATTTGAAAGTGGAATTTTCCATCTGTCAATCACCTTTCAAAGGGAGCCGTCCACCGCCAATCGGGGCGGGGGGGTGGGGGGGGCTCAGCGAGGGCAGCCCTGTTTCCCGGCTCTCCGCGCCACGGGGCCCCCTCGGCCTCATTAATCAAGATATTAGCCGAGGATCAAAGTCGAGCCCAGGTGCACGGTGCGGGCTCACACCTCTCCCGGAGTCGCCGTCCGCCGGGTTTCTCCCGGTGCTATCGATAATTTATAGTTTGAATGAAAACAAATGGTCTCCTCTTAAACCGAATTTGATCCGGTGACGACCAAATCCATCTCCCCGGGCCCCGGCGACGGTGCGCAGCTCGCCCCCTCGCCGAACTGCTCGGCAGGACACGGGAGGGGCTCCTGCCTGAATAATGGATGGTCCCCCCAACCCTTCCCGGCCGCAGCGCCGAGATGCCTCGAAATACAGCCAATTAAGGTTTATTTAATTATTAAGGTTGAATAAATAACAGCGAAACATGTTAAAAATCTTTCAGTTTCAGTCAATCATAATAAAAAATTAATGAGACTGGATAGAGAGCCATAAAAACTGATAGACTGCGATCGTGAATTATAAATCGGTATTGATTTTTTCCGTTGCAATAACACTCCCAGGTAATCGCATGTTGCCACATGTAAAGTGCACTTTCCTGGTTGAGACTAATATTAACTATCAAATATAGATGAGACGGAGGCATTTATGACACTTCAGATTTCACAAACAAAAAGCAAAAAATACAATTTGTGGAATAATAGCAGCGCCGAGCAGAGTCCTAGGGTGTTTATGGGAGCCGGCCGGGACCCCGCTGAGCCGTGAATTCGTAAGACACAGTTACCTTCCTCCCCTCCTGCCATTTCTCCTCTGATATGTTACCTTGTTAGTATCACTAAGAAAAGCATAAATATTTTTTATTATATGTGAGGCTCATCCTGTCTTGCTTAATAGACAGGCCACATGGAGTTAAAGCCATATTATATGACCTGGTGCAGAAGTGATCGTTCAAAAACCCAAAGCACATATTTTATGCCGCCTGGCTTTATTAATTCTAAGCCCCCAAGAAAGAGCGAGAGGATTTTCCAGCTTTCTGTTTATTGAAGTAACATGGAAACAAATAAGACATTTCCCCAGGCTAGCTCAGATAAAGTGGACAATTACTATTGGCATTCCACATGTAAATACTTAACACTTCACAGCTAGTTTGCACCTAAACACCCATTAGATGTTGCCACAGGCCTGGACACCCGTTCCCAGCAGAGCCCGGCGGGCATCCCGGGTGAGGGCGATGGGATTAGGGCCGACACAAATCTCCTTCCAAAGGGCTCGGGGAGGGCCCTCGGCCTGGGTGACAGGGGACGCACGCCTGACGGGCGGCTTCCTTGAGTGACACAAACCGACTCCTCCAAGAACACTCAGACAAAGCCGGGCCCGGGCACGGCCACCGCCGCTGGCCCGGCTCATTGATAACCTGTCACCGCAGTTCGTTAGCGGCGCTGGTCAGGCCTGCCTCGTTTGGGGGAAAGCAGAGGAGACACGGTGGACGTGGCCAGCTCTGGGCGCCTGTGGCTGCCCGTCCGAGCTCATTCCCATCTCCCTGCCACATCGCCGGGGCCGGACGAACGCCGGGGCGCACAGCGCCACCACGCTTTCGGGACGGGAGTGCGCCCACTTGCAAGCCACACGCACACGCACACGCCAGCCCCAGGCGAGTTCTAAAAACCACACAGCTGCCTCGTTAAGTAACTTCTGCTTCTTAACACCACAATAAAAGTATTCTTTTCGATGAGCCGAATTTAGTCTGAATTTAAGAGGTGGACAGGACCCGCCCACTCTGATTATAAACATAGATTGCTGAGGCTTTCTGTCTGAATTAAAGTGGTTCTGCTCCTTTGCTGGCACATGAACTTGAAAATGAATGGGCTGGCATCCCTCTCCCTAGAGCGAGGCTCTCCCATCCTTGAGCCTTTCCCAGGCTGGACGCAGCCACAGCTGCCGTGCTGTGAGTGTCCCTTGCACACCACCCCGGACGGACGTGCCTGGACATGGGGGCCAGCTGCCCGCTTCCACCGCTCCTGCAAGGAAGCCCAGGCCCGGCCCATGAGCAAGGGGCTTCCCGGGATCTCACCATGCAGACCAGGGGCTCATCTCTGGACACCCACAGTTTGCAGAGATACCACTCACCGCCTCAAGCAACTTTGATCAGCACCCCTCGGAGGGAACCTCGGGCTGGCCCCCTGTCCGCCACATGTGTGCACTGTGCTCTTGGAGGAGGAGGTGACCCTCCCCAGGAATATCCAACGAGGGGTCATGTGCTCCTACCCCCTGGCTGAGGAGCAGCCTCCATGCCCGAAGGCCCAGCCCTGACATGCTCTGGAAGCCGAGCCTAGAAATCACGCGTGAGCTGGGCGGTCCCATGACAATGTGCCTGCCAGACACCCATCTGCACCTGTCCCAGCCTGCGCGCCCCCGGGCAGGGCTGGGACCCTCCAAGGGACAGCTGGCTACCAGGGATGCTGCCGGGTGTCCAGGGGCAGCCCCAAGACCTCGAGGAGGCCCGAGTAGAACTGGGGTCCCACCCCGGGGCTCACGCAGCTTCTGAGAGCCCCCCTCCCCCCACCCCTCGCCACGCTGACCTCCGTGCTCTGGAAACAATTACTCCTGGAAGGCCTGTCAATATCATTATTTTTACAAGAAATCAATACGCCTCACAAAGTTAATGGGGGATCCAGGCGGGGAGCATTTACCTCCTCGCTGTCAGGGCTCAGACTCCGCGCGCCGCCGATGACAGATCCGCCGACGCCCGCAGACGGCGAGGGAGCGTGGCGAGGAGGCCGGGCGGGCAGGCGAGGAGGCCGTCAGCCAGCGCCGCGCTAACGAGCCCGCCAGAGACGGGGTCCGCTCGGGCCGAGGGCCCGGGCCGCGCAGGCAGGGCCCCCGAGCTCCGCCTGTGGGGACAAGCCCAGAGAGCCCGGCCCCGCCACGCTCCCTCTGCACGGCGGGGACCGAGACGGGGCTCTGCCCTCAGCACAGACCCGCGAACGGTGCGGTCCCCTCGGCCAGGCCGGGGCCTGCAGGAGGACAGCATCCATTATCTCTGCGGGAAGAGACTGCTTCCTCCCGCCCTCCCCCGCCCCGTCACGTGCTCACGGAGCGAAGGCGAAATGGAATCAATAAAATTAAATAAAATAAAAGCGCGCACACACACACACACACACACACACTCACCCATTCACAAACCAAGTCAGAAATAACCGCGTTTACAAACCTAAACTCCAGGCGGAAGGGTCCGGAGACTCCAACCGCCTCCCCCCCGCCCCCCACCCCCCACCAATTTGACTGACAGACACCAAGTCTCGGTGAAAATGTTGTACTATCTGCACTCGAGGTCACAGGTTTCTCTTCACAGCCCCTGGGTTTGCTAACTGTCCCCCACTCCTGGCGCGCGCCCGCTGCCCCACTTCCCCGTGCCGCCCTGCGAGCTGCAGCCCTAGAACTAAGGTGACGGAGGCGTCCCGGGCACGCCTGCTGCAGGCCCCACGGAGACCCGGCCCTTCCCGTGCCCACCCCCAGGCCTCCCCGCGCAGCAGCAGGCCCGGCTGCAGACCCGGCCGACGCGTGAGCACGTGGACCGGGGAGGGTATCAGAGCTGTTTCCCTGGGTCACAGCTGGGCACGCCCCAGCTGTCGGCACAGAGGCCTCTAGGCCAAGGCTGCCCCCGACGGGCACCGCACGAGCGCTGAGGCTGGGTCAAGGGTGGCGGCATCCATGGCCCCTCCAAACCCCACGGCTGCAGGTCCAGGGACCTGGGGGCCACCCATGCCCCACTCCCACTCCGGACATGTCAGCAACCACTGCCATGCGTCACTTGGGTCCCCAGCCCCTGGGTGCTGGCTGAGGTCAGAGGGACACCATGGTCTTCCCAGCCCCCAGCCACATGGAGGGGAGCCAGCAGGTCCCTGTCCTTGCAGGGCTGAGTCCTGGACCTTGGCTCGGAGGACCCTCCCCGGCCCAGGCCCCATCCTGGTCTCCTCCTCTCACCCCACGCAGCCCCGCCGCCGTCCCACAATCCCTTCTCAGTGCGGTTTCTGTCCCAGAAGCATCCCGTCTCAAACCTCCATGTCTACCCAGGCCCCCAAGCCGAGCCTCCAGGAAAAGGGACAGCCCCCCGAGGCTCCACCCTCCATGGCAGGTCTGGGCAGGGGTCCTGCCAGGCTCACACAACATCAGGGACAGACAGACGACAAACCCGTGGGTCAGAACCATGTGTGCTAAACTAGTGTCAGGAAAGATGGCGCTTCCACAGTGGATTTGGGGGCTATGGTGACCCACACCAGGGCCCAGCCAGGAAACCCAGGCCCAGAAGCTGCAGGCACCCCCCCACCAGGCACAGGAGGGGGACTCCAGAGGTCTGGAGGGATCTCTGCAAACCCAGGGGTGAGTGGGGCTCCTGCAGGGCCTCACTGCGGCCACGTGCTCCTGGGCGTGGTCACGTGATCTTGGGCAGCACAGGCAGACGGCATCTGGGCACAAGCTTCCGCCCACGAGTGACGCCCCGGGAAATGCAGGCATGCCCACACAGGTCCCCGGGGCGGGGGGGACGGGCCCAGCACTCAGGAATCCCACTGCGAAGCGCTAGGGGTGGGTGGTCCCCCTGCACCAAGAATTCCAGCTATGCGACCTCCTTCCGGGGCGTGGCCTTCGCCCTCCCCTGGGGGCTCCAGAGAGCGGAGGGACTCACCAGCCCGGCTGGGGAGGCCCCGCCCCCTGCTATCAACGGTCTGGAATTTACAGGGGCCTTCACGTCATTCCGGCCCTCCCCAGCCTTTCAGGGCCTTAATGCGAACCACATGCTGCCCCCGCCCCGCCCCGGTGCGCCTGCCTGCGGATTGGCTCCCGCCGGGGAGAGCGGCGGCTCCCAGGGAAAGACGACACGCAGGCCCCGGGCCTGCCCGGCAGAACTCCGAGCACCCTCCGCGGTCTAGGCTTCCCCGGAAGCAGCAGGCTGTTGAAAAAATGCCTGGCCCAAATCGAGCATTTGCTTGACATGATGGAGGCGGGCGCGCCGGCTCCTGCTGTAGGGCCCTACTCCGCATCGACAAGAGTGTATTTTTTCCCTGCTCCCAGCTGATTTCACAGCAGTGAACTCCGTTTATGAATTATCTGACACATTCCCTGCAATTCTTCTGACAACAGTGCTCAGTGGAAATTTCAAGGCCCCTCTCTTCTGACAAGGAGAAATATCAATATTTGAATAAATTGTGGATTTTAAACTTCTCACTCTGATGCGCCGGGTGAGGAAGAGTGAATTCTTCTTTTACTGGGTCCAATCCCCCTGAGCCTCGGGAGGAAATCTGTATGCGGCGTTTCATTACCAGAAAGCAGCGCTGAGTGACATTTGAAACACACATCTAAGTCGCCCTGATGAAGTTTACTTCCTTCCAACAACAAACACGGGCGCTGGGTCCCTCCCCCCCCTCGGGCCGAGCCAGCGCGGCACAAGCCCCGAGCCCAGCAAAGATTCCCAAACTGACAGGCCGCTCTCTAAACAAGTGTGTTTCTTGGGGGGGGGGGGGGGGGACGGCTTTGTTCCGGCTAAGCACCTCCCTGCCCGGACGGACGCACTCCGGCCTGAGCATAAGGGCCGGGTGGGGTCCCGGCGCACGCTCCGGCCCCGCGCCGCAACGGAGCTTGCAGAGGAAACCGGGCCGAGGCCACACGGCCCTGTCACGGCCATGCCCGGGTGTCTCCGGGTGCTGTCACGCAGTCACACGCACTGCCACTCGGCTGAGGAGGGCCCTCTGTGTGCCCAGGAAGGATGGGCCGGGAGGGACGGGACTCCTGCGGCGCCCGCCCCTTTTCCTGGATGTACACACCTGCCCAGCTCACTGGGGCGGCCTCGCTGGACCCGCGCCACGTGACGCACAGCGGGCAGGGCCACCATGTCCCAGCCGGTCCAATGGTCCTGATGCTGCCACCTCCTGCACCCCCAGAGCTACGGCCCCCTAAAACGAGCTCCTTGCGAACATTCATCACAAGACACAGGCCCCTGGAGGGACCCAGCGGGCGCCACAAACGCAGGCTCGAAGCCTGAGCGGGGGGCGGGGGGCCCCTGCTGCCTGTTGGGAGCTGCACTGGGCCTCAGGTTCCTCATCGGTGTGGGGGGTGGGGCGGTGGGACACCTCTCACGTCCATCCGCCCAGAGCCAGTACTCACAGGGCTGGCTGCCACCTTCTCCCCTAAACCCGAGGTTCCCTTTCCCCGAGAGCGTGAGCCGCAGCATTTCCAGCCAAATCTTTACTCGTCGATCTCACTTCTACCCTCCACGGGGCGTCCGCCCGAGAGCCCCACGTCCACCATCACGGTTCCCGTCCTGGGTGGGACACCAGGCCAGGCGGTTCAGGAACCCGAGTCTCATCTCACAGAGCCGCTCCCGCCCCCGGGGGGCCCAGTGTCTCCACGCAGAAGTCCTCCCAGAGGAGGGGACACTCCTCCCAGGGGCCCTGGCGACTCGGCAGCAGAGGCCAGCCCGCCTCAGGGCCCACCACCCACCCTTCGCCCACTCCCAGCTTTGGCGGGCACCAAGGGTGGACGGACAGCGCCTGGGACCCCCTGGCTGAGGAACAGCCCTGGGCGTGCACCACCGAGGGCCCAGCAGCCGGACGCGGGAGAAAGGCCCTCGCTCCCGGCAGGACAGTCTCGGGGCTGGGCGCTCTCGGAGCCCTGGGCGTTCGCAGGCCAGAGTGGAGACAGAGCCTCAGGCAGTGAAGGAACTTGGGAGAGCAAAGGGGGAAGAACGGCAGGTGTCCCGTCCGAACGTCGCTGGCCCTCCTGCCCAGAGGCAGAGGGCCGGGCTGCCCTGTCCAGGTGGCCGGTGTGCTCACGGGGCTCCGGGGCGGCTGGGCTGTCCCATCAGGATCGTTGTCTATAAAGCGAAGGCCTGCGCACTCCCACCGACCCCAAGCGCAGGAGCAGCCCCTCGGGAGGGACCCCCTGGGCACACCTGGTCCGTCTGAGGGACAGGACAGTGCAGGGCACTCACGGTGGCCTCCACGCTGCTGGGAGCCTTGCGGTGAGATCGGGGACGGGGCAGGGGCGCCCAGAGAGAGGCCGCCAGCTGACCCCCAGCTCTGCCCACCACACAGGGTGACCGGTGAGGGGCAGGATTAAGCGGGGAGAAAAAGTGACGAGGAAGAAAAGAACTACAGAGTCACCCTGCGCCCTGCGTCAGGTCGAGTCGAGAAAGGCAGCGGCAGCAAGCCAAGGGGCCGCGAGGGAAGGACGGGGGTGGAGCGAGCAGAGGCAGGGCAGGGGCTCCGCGCGCCTGAGAAAGCCGCACACCTGGCCGGGCGCTGGGCACACCTGGCCGGGCCCTGCGCACGTGTCCCCTGCTCTCCAGCCGGCCCTGGAGGTGGGTGCCCACTGCCCCGGTCAGGCCTGGCCTCCCAGCAGGACGAGGGCAGAGGGCAGGGTCAGAGGAGAGGGGACAAGACAGGACGGGACCTTCAGACGTCCGGACGACACAGGGCAGCAGATCCCGGCGCTGCCGCAGGCCCAGGCCGGGGCCCGGCGGGGGTGGGGCCCTCGCATCTGCCTGGCTCTCGGACGGCGAGGAGCTCCAACTCCCACAGCCGCTATCACTCAAAAGTCGTGACGGACAGATCGCCCACGCACACGGGGTGCCGGGACAGCAGGCCGGACGGCCGGGGAGCCGCCCGGACCCCGCGGGGAAGGCGTTCTGCGCTGCGGACCAGGCTCTGGGGGACGGAGCCCCGGCGCCCTCGCCGGCAGAGCGGCTGCACCCGGAGGCAGAGCCGGCCCGCGACGGCCTCGCGTTTGCAGGGAAGCACAATGTTGTCTCTGAAACCCAGGCGCAGCCCGGCCTCTCGCGGCAACTCACAGCGCCTGAAAGCGCCGACGTGGGCTGTCTCTTCCGTTGGGTCTGGAGACGCGTGTTGTGCGCAATCCTCAGGTGAGTGGGGACGGGGGGGGGGGGGCCGACCGCCGGGGGCGTGGCTCCCGCGTGAGCGAGGGAGGGGACTCCCAGGGCAGCAGGCTTCCTTATGGCCACACAGCTGCTCTCCACTCGGAGTGGGGGTTTCTCTGCAGAACACGGAGCGGCATGGTCCCCACTGTTCAGATGGAGCTGGCGAGGCCCAGGGGAGGCGAAGGGGCCCCGGAGGGGGTCCAGGTGGAGGAGGGGTCTGAGATGTGCCCCTCGGCCGGCCCCTCGATGCTCTTGGGGAAACCCCCATCCCCACAGAGAGCCGCGTGGCGTGGGAGGTGTGGTCGGAGACGCGGGCAAGGCCCCTGAAGTCACAGGCAGGGCTCCTGCTTGTTCCAGGGCCCACGAGCCACCTGGGGGACACGGGCAGCTGGACCCGAGAGGCTACCTGGGGGGCGGGGAAACTTCAGGCCACAGCAGCCCTCAGGCAGGGGCCTCAGGGGCCTCAGGGGCCAGAGGGAGGGCTTGCAGACCCCAAGGCCATGTCCAGGCCCCAGCTTCCAAAATGTCGGCAGGAAACAAAAAAATCGAGAGGTCCTGGGGGGGCGGAGAGACCCACAGATTTGCAAAGTACAACTGATCCGCCGAGACAGGCTGCGGTGATCGGAATTCCGAGTGGGGTCTAGCTCGGAGGCCTCGGACTCGCTCCCTGACATCACGCAGGAGGTGACAGCGTGGGGCCCCCCTTGCCGGGCTGGCTGTCCCTCCGAGGGAGCGGCTACGCGCAGCAGAGGGGCGCTCTTAGTGAAACCTTCGCCCTCATCCTGACGACCAGCCAGCACCGAGCGCCCGGTCTCCGGGGACCCCGGCTGCAGGGCCCGGGCTAAGGACCCCGGGTGTCGGTTGTGCCGGTTGTGGCGGGTGTGCCGGTTTTGCTGGGCAGATGCAGGGGCCAGACTCGGAGGAGGTTCGGAGCCCCCACCCTGTCACACGGACGCGCAGGCCCGGGAGCCCCGAGGAGCACGCGCGGAACCAGGAGACTCCGGGTGGGCGCCTTCCCCCCTGGAGCCCCCACCCACGCGTCCCCGAGGTGGAGGGCGCCCTCCTGGCATCTCAGAGACCAGCTCAGCACAGGCTCTTCTGGCCCCGTTGTCCCCCGGGTAGGGGCCGGGGGCACACCCAGGGCCACCCCACCACACACGTTTCCCGCCACAGGGCTCCCGATTCCACTCCCCGGCCCCACCAGGGAGGCCTGCCCCGCCCCCTCTGCGTCTCCAACCCGCCCGGCACCCGCGGGTACGGGTGACCTGCTGCTTGAAGGACAATCAGACCTCCATCCCACCCACAAGTTTACGGGTCAGAACGCTCAGGAGTGGAGCCCAGATGTGCGGGCGCCCCTGCACCAGGTCCTCACGTCTGCGCCTGGCTGGGACCTGGGCCTCGACGCACAGCGGCCCCGATGGGCAGCCAGGGCCGGGGCCGGGGCTCCCGGCCGTCAGAGCGAGCTCTGCTCACTGGCACCGAGACCCGCTCAGCCCCTGGGCCCGCAGGCCCTCCCATACCTGCTCTGTCCTCCCCTGGCACCTGCCCCAGCCCCTGCAGGTAGCGACATGCACGAGGCACGTTCAGGCACAGGCCGTGGGTGCCCCCCCGTTGCATGCCCCCCCAAGGGCAGTCCTCCCCCAGCACCGCCCCAAAAGCCCCACGCTGGGCACGGTGGGGTGGAGACCCAGCCGTGACTGAGACGCTCAGAGACAGTGAGGAGGGTGGACATGCAAACAGCTGACCACAGTGCGGACCAAGCCGCGAGTTCTGGGGTACAGGGGAGCTTCGAAATGGGGGCTGGCGATGCAGCGGCTACAGCGTGGGGACGGCTGAGATGCAGGGGCGCATCAGAGAAGAGGGCGCGTTTGAACGGAGCTTCCAGGGCAGGGCTGTGGGCGTGACACCCAGAGGAGGAGAAAGCGTCCGCAGCAGAGGGGACAGCACAGGCGCCGGCGGGGAGGGTGTCTGGGACCAGGCGGCAGGGTGGGGGCGGCAGCCGCCAAGGGCGAGGCCGGCAAAGCTGAGGCCTGGAGGAGGGCGGCCCTCACTCCACATCCAGCAAAGCCTGAGGAACATTCTAGCAGCACTTGAGCCCACTGGGTTCACGGGACCAACTTCCACCGTGCGGGGACTGCGGAAAGACCCGTCACACCCCGGTGCCAGCTAAGGGACAGAGCAGCTCCCGGTGGCCTCCCGGCCCCTGGAATCTCTGCTGCAGGAGGGTGGGGCTGGGCCGCAAGCTGCGCTGCGCTGGCACCTATGGGTGCTCAGCAGCTCGCCAGGACGGAAGCAGCAGAAAGAAAGGCAAAAGAAAGACCCCAGAAGTGGGTTCCGGAGCCCGCCCAGGGGTGCAGCCTGCAGAGCCCACATCTGGGGGAGGGGACCCGGCCCAGCCTCCCCCCCCTCCCCTCCCTCTCTCTCTCTCCTCAAATACCCGTTCACCCCACGTGGCATTTGCCCCCCACGAATGTCCTTGGGGAGGGCAGCACAGGCGCACAGGTGCCCGGAGGGAGGAAGGAGTGACAGCTGCTCGTGACCTTCAGGGTGGCGAGGACACGCCAGTGGGACCGAACTTCAGCTGGCCTCCCAGAGACGCCACTCGTTCCACGGACGAAGGAAAATTAACGGGTCGGAGAGAAAGCACGACCCCGAGTATTCAGACTCGTAAGAATCATAGAAAGAGGCGCTTCCAAAACCCCCCAGACCGATCCAGGGCGTCTGAGGAGCGTGGCCCCCAGCTGCCTCCCCCGGCCCGATCCTGCTGCCCGGTGGGGACCGGCCTGGCCGAGCTCGGTGGGGCTCCCGCCGGCTGCGCCCCCATACGCACCTGCCTCTCCGGGTCCCGGCCCAGAGGTGACAGCCAGGCTGTGAGTGCCCGGGTGAAGCAGCCCCTGGGGGTGACCAGCATCTTGGGGTGTGGAGTCACCACCCTCGACATCCAAGGCCTGGAGCATCCAGGCACACCCCACCCTCCAACCCCCACACCTGCTGCTTCGCCCCAAACTTGCCTGGCCAGCCCCGCCCAGCCCCCCCCCCCCGTCCTACCTTGCCCCCTGGTGCGGACGCGAGAAGGCAGGACCGACGGTCACCTGTTCTCGGGACGGCACAGCCCCAGAGCGGGGCGGGCGCACAGACACTGAGTCAACGCCTCCCAGCCCCTAGGGGTACTCTGCGCACTCCCGCCAGGAACCCCATCGGGGCCTGGCTCACGGCCACCCTCCCCCGACTCTGCGTCTGGACAAACGGCCCAGCCCATGTGCCCGGTCCTGTGGAGTCCCCTCTCTCCGCTGAGCTGTGTCCTCCGCCACCTCCCGGCTTACAGGGTTGGCTGAACCCTGCTCGTGACTAGGGGTGTCCCAGAGGTGTGCCCCGTGCCCAGAGCGCAGGGCATTCACCCCAGACAGCACAGCCACCGGGACCCAGGCCGGGAGCCCCGCAGCCTGCATCCTCTTACCCCGGACACCTGCCACCTGCACAAAAACGTGAGCTCTGCAGAGCGGAGGGCGGCGCGAACCTGGGCCCTGCCCCGTGAGCTGCAGCCCTGGAGGGCAGGCCTGGTGCTGGGCCGAGGGCACCGCGGTGGGGTGGGACGGAGTCCCAGGGGCAGGCCCAAGGCCCTCCACCCAGCGCCCTGAGCCCGGCATGCCTGGCCCGTGTGCCTCCAGCTCGTGCTGTGACATCGAGGGCCCCTGGGGCCGGGCAGGGGTTGACGGACCACCAGAAGCCACCCTCATCTGACAGACAGGCCGAGACCACCAGAGGGGACGGCCCTGCCCGCAGGACCGCAGGGGCCCCGGGAAGGACGGCTGGGGGCGGGCGGGGTACGCCCCACCGTGCAGCCCAGCAGAGCCAAGCAGCGCCGACCCCTCCCCACACCTTCCAGGGACTCCGCTTCCCTCTCTACAGCACCGGCTGCGTGAACAGCCTGCCCACGTCCATGCCGGGCCACACCAGTGCCACGGCACACAGGCCACGTATGCAGATGGCCCGTCAGTAAGGCGTTACAGGCGACGAGGCTCGGCGGTGGCGGCAACGGCCCGTGTCCGGGACCACCACGGACCACGGGCCACTCCGGGTGGCAGCCTGTGTCAGAGGGAGCCCGGAAGTCTGCCTGGCCATCCGCTCCGCCGAGGCCCGGCCCAGCGCAGACCACTTCGAGGCCCCAAGTCACAGCTGCTGAAGGATGGGGCAGCGTCCACGGCCCTTCCCGGGAGCCCAGCCCGCACGGCCGGGTCCGGCCCCCGGGTGCGGCGGGGGCAGCCGGTCCCAGCCACGGCCCCGCAGCCTGCCGCTGCGCACCTGGGTGCCCCGGGGCCCTCGAGGGTCAGGACCGTTTCCCCACAGAGACAGCGCCACTGCCTTCCTCCCAGGGGAGTCGGGGCGCGTGGGGATACGGCAGTCCCCGTAAAACGGCGCGCCCCGAGTCGCTCGCTCTCTGGCAGACAGTTCCAGAACCTGGGAGTCGGACAGGGAGTCCCACGCACCTGCCCGAGAGCGCTGGGGCTCGGGAGAGCCCGCCGTCGGGCATCGAGGTCGGGGGCCCAGATGTGCCGCCCCGGCTGACACGCCCGAGAGTGTTTTAAAACGGAAGAAGACCCGACAGGTGAACACCCCAGTCGCGTCTACGACCTTCCGACTGAGAAAGCGCGGCAGGTGACGTTTGGACAGGGGGACGCAGGGCGGAGCACCGGTGACACGCTGGACCAAGTGTGCTGTTCTAAACCGGGAGGAATCCAGTCCCTGGGGGGGCAGCCTGCTGCTGTCCGAGTCCCGTTCGCGCGTGCCTTCGCCCGGGCGCGTGCCAGGCAAAATGCAGGTGACAGCTGACTCCCTGTCCACCGCCAGCAAAGGGCACGGGCTCTGGGTGGGAGGGGCGACCCAAGTTACTGGGCACCACAGAAGGGACCGTGCGAGGGGGACACCCAGAACGTGGGCTGAGGCCCATCACTGAGGGGGGACGGGTGGGAGAGGGGGGCTTTGTGGCCGGGGGGGTCCGAGCTGTGGACAAGGGCACCCGGTGGGTGAGGGCTCGCACAGCCCAGAGGCGCCAGCCACCCTGTGACCCGTGGCTGCCCTGAAGGTCAGGAGCGGGGGGAGGGGAGGTGGCAGTGGGAACAGGGCCCCCGGAGCCTGGGCAGGAAGACCTGGAACCGTCCAATCTGAAAGGGGTCCAGGAGGGACCCAGCCCTCAGCAGCGCAGGCCCCGGGTCCCTCCGTGGCCGCCCCAGGAGCGCCAGGGCCTTCGGGACAGACAGAGCCAGAGCAGGAGCCGCAAAGGGAGGGACAGGCAGGAAATGCGCACCACGGTCCTGGGGGGGGGGAGGGCGCACAGGGGCGCCCACTCACAGGGACGGCGAGGCAGACAGGGAGCCTCCTCGGAGGCGGGCCCTGAGAGTCACAGCTCCCGAACCTGCCCGGTGAGGCCAGCGTCCCCTGGAAAGGGACTGCGGGAAGGGCGCCGTGCAGGGTACGAGGACCCCCGCCGGATGTGGGGCTGGCCTCCCGGGCCCCGAGAGGCAGGTTTGGGAGAGTCCCCCTCCACCCCCGGCCCCTCGGAGCACTTCGGAGACCGTCAGAGGCAAGAACAGAGAATTACCCACAGGCTCGGCACGTGCGTTTGGTCTGGTCGTTGGGGAGCGACAGTGACGTCCGGAGCTCCTCGCTGCCTGATCGGTGTAACCAGGCAGGCCCCGCAGCTGGTGGGGACAGACCAAGCGTCTGTCCCGACCCCGGCTCTGCCCCTGCGGCGTGAACCAGCGCGGAGCCCAGACGGCCGCAGCGGCCTCATCTGGGTGTGCGCTCTGGCCACACGGTTCTTAGGTGGAAAGTGGTCTCATCACACTTCTCAACTCAGTGAAGCAAAGGAAAGCCCTTGGTCTCCCTGTGCCTGCTCCGAGATTCGGGGCAAACCCCGAGCCTTCCTCACGCAGGTTTCACCCACCAGACACACCCTGTGTGGAGGAGAGAGGAGCGTCCGGACACCTTCTGACGTGGTCCGCCCCTCAGACAACAGCCCTGCCAGAGGGACTCCGACGGCGCCTCCTCCGGGAGATGGCTCGGCCCCTGCCCGAAGTGCGGCAGCGACGGGGAGCTCACCCCCTCTCTGGGCGGCCACGCCGCCTGTGCCGGCAGCTCCCAGCATGAGCAAGCCCCTCTGCAACCTGCAGTGGGCGCTTGTCTGTCTGCCTTCCGGCCCTCACTCCGCCCTCCGTGTCCACTTGCCCCAGACTCCAGGGGCCTCGGGCCCTAGAGACAGTCACGTGCTCTGTCCAGCAGGCCGGACCCCTGGAGGCCGGGTCAGTACAGAGGACGGTGCCCGGCCCAGGCTGGGGCGGGGCCCAACGCATGCCGCCCTCTGCTTGGTGGGCTGCGTGCAGGACAACCTGGAAACCCGGGACACGGGACCGCCGCACTGGGACCCACACTTCTCCCTGTTTCCGTGCTGTCGCGTGCCCGTCAGAGACCTCGGCCTGCCCAGCCCGGCAGCGCCCGGTGGGCGTCCACAGGTGCCCGCGGCCTCAGCCGGCAGAGACGCAGGGAAACGAGCCCCGACAGGAGCGGCCACCACGCGGAGCCGCGCAGCCTGGGTCCTGGGAACGGCCGCCGCCCCAGGAAGAGCGAGCGCCTGGGGTCAAGGGCGGACGACGGCTAACTCAGCACCAGCCGCTGTGGAGGTCGCTCAAACCCGCCGGTTAAAGGGCCGCGAGAGGGCCCGCTCGCCGCGATTCTTCGAAAACACCCGAAAGCAGACGAAGAAAATAAGAGTTACCTGCACACCCGCCACCCAGGGCTGACACCCATTTCTGCTCCTGCTCCTTCCCCACCTCCTTTCGGACTTGGGTCCCGCAGGACACGCACGTCCTCTCTGCAGCGGGAGCCTTTCCGGCGGGCGCGTCAGCCCGCCCTGTAAGCGGCCGCCTCGTGGGCGCCAAGGCCGGCTAGCTGCGCGGCGGCCGGGGTGGGACGCGGGGCGTCTGCTTTTTGTTGCGACAACGACGGCACGCCTCTCCGCTCATCGATCTTCAGGGTCTTCACGGGCGGTGCTCGGATCTGTCATTGTGGGATCGCAGGTCGACACGGCCGTTCGGCCCTGACCTGTGGGCCTCCCCGCGCCTCTCGGCCACTTTTTAGTCTATCAGCGGCCACACTTCGCCACATTCACGGCGAACGGTATTAACGGCGGGAGACAGGTGCGGACCGTGGCCCCTCGCGAGTCCTGGACGCGGGGCCCACCCGGGCTGCGCCCCGACACGGCAGAGACCAGGAGGCCCCATCCCTCGGAAGCACACCGTGTAGCCTGAATCCAACCAGTGGAGAGTCAGAACTAATAAGGGCGGATGCAGCGCTCTGTAAACATTTGCGGGAGAACGGCCTTCTTAATAATGCATTGTGAACACGCGGTGACGAGCTGTTAATAGACGCCAGACGGGAATTGAATCTGAAGCGCAGGCGCTCTCGGCGGCCCTGCCGCTGGGTGCGCGGCCCCTCGGCGCGGCCCGAGAAGCCGAGCCCCGCGCCGAGCTCCGAGCCGTCCAGAGGGAGGGCCCCCAAGCGCCGGACGGTCCCCCTGCCACAGCACGGGCCTCACCCGCCGTGGAGCACCCCCGACGGGTCGTAAACGTGAGTCTGTGCCTTCTCTGCCCCGGACAGAGCGGCGTTTAAGGAAACACATAAAAGGGAATGTCCTGGGAACATCCGTGATGTGAGGTCGCCGCGGGGCCCGGCCGCCCCCTGGGACCCAGAGCCTGCCGGGGCCGAGCCTCAGGAAGCACAGGGAGGACCCGAGAAGGGCGGGGGCTCGGCGAGCACACCGGCGAGCCCGGCGGCCCGGGTGAAGCCCGGCCTCCCACGCCATGGGCGCTGGACACAGTGACTGCATCTGTCGCCCTTGTGAGGACTGGACCCCGAACCGGCATCTCCCAAAGAGCCACCATGCTGGCTGTGGCCCCCGGGACTTGTCCGGGCCCAGGCGGGGCTCCGCTGACCGTCAGAAACCCACTCTGGAGTTTCAGAGCCCTTCACGCCTCCTGTTCTCATTCCTGCTCTGCCTGCTGCGGTGACAGAACCGGTGCGGGCCCAGTGGCCACTGCAGTGACGGACACCGGGCAAACTGAAGTCATTCTGTCGCTTTCACACAGAAAATCTACTGACCACGAGCTACACGGAGCGCTCTGGGCCCTGCTGCGCCCTGACGCACCCAGCCAGGCCGGAGGGCACCCTCCTCCTCCTCCCCCCACCGAACTGCACCCCGCAGGTGCCCCAGCAGGGCCCGGCTGCCAAGCTGCCCCACTCCACAGCCCCGTCCCGAGCAGCAAACTGTCTCCGAGGCGGCCAAGCCAAGACCCAGCTGTGCTCTGCGGCCTGCAGGCAGGTGTCCAGTGCCCAGGGGCAGCTGGCCTGCCTGGGGAGTGTCCTGACTCTGCCCAGGCCAGAAGGGTGCAGGGCTGGTCTTCCGGGGTCCAGAGGGGCAGAGGGGAGGGCGGTGCGGGGTGAAGCTGGCTGTCCTGCCGGCCCGTGCGCACAGCCGGGCAGACGCGCTCTGCGGCACCCGGGCGGTCGTCCGACTCCCTCGGCGAGGTGACCCGGGACGCAGAGGCACCATGGCCGCCTTCGTAGCAGAAACGGAGAGCACACCAGGACAGCGGCCTCAGCGAGTGACCCGCCTGTCGCCGTGGGGGCATTTGCGGCTGCACCAGTGGAATCAGAAGGACAAGGGGGGAAGCCCGTCCTTGGGACGCAGTCCCCAAGCAGCTGGGCCCCTTCCCAGGCCTGGCCCCGCCCTCCCAGGCTGGGCCCAGGGCCACTCTCCGTCTGGCCTGCAGAGACTCGCCCTTCAGGCCTAGATGCTGCCAGGGAGCTGAGATGTCACTGTGTGACCAATTGCTCCTTCTCGGAGAGACCAAAGGGACACTCTCAAAGCTGGCACTTACTTGTCACCCCCCCAGTTTGCTCCCCTTGCCAGAAGAAAGATGCGCCGCCATCGCCCATGGTGACCTGGCGATCTGGCGACCCAGCCACCTTTCTGCAGCACCTCCCCTGCTCCCCGAGAAGCGGTGCTCCCTGCATAGTTTTTTTTGTTCATTTTTGGGGGGGGGTTTGCTAGCAAATGTCACGGTTTGAACCACAGACATAACTAGAATCGGGTCGGCCACCCTCTGTCCAACACCATGAAGTTCAAGGAACTGGATCACCAGCCAGGACCTTCCCCATCCAGGCAGGGAGCGTGGCTGCCTTCGGGTTCACGGGAGCAATTAAAACGGCGCCCCCCCCCCCAACACTCGGGCCCCACCGCCAAGACAAACAAACTTCCCCGCCCCGTTTTTTTCCATTTCAGAACGCGCAGTGTACGGACGGGGCCGGGATGCATTTCACTCTTGACTGGGTACAGTAAGATTGCTAATCAGGACTGCTCGATTCAGTCAACACTGATTTCAATAAAAAGACCCCAAAATTATCATAAATATAGAAAAAGTGCGCGCGGCGGTGACAGGTGATTAAAATCTCATTCGCTTGGAATCAGCCCGGCTCGCGGAGGACGAGGCGGTGCGTCCGGATCCCCGCCGATCGCTATCACCTCCCTGCGGCCACTTCAGAGCGCCAAGGGGACCCCAGACCGGGAGGCGCGCGAGCGAGGGGCCTGGGAGGGGGCTTTGGGTCGGGACCCCCGCGGCGAGCAGAGCGCCAACCCGGGGGCTGCACGCAGGGGCACCAGGAGGGGTTGGGGAGCTCGGACAGGGGCGGGCGGACTCGGCCCGCCCGCGAGTGTTTGGAGACGCTTCGGGGTCTGAAAGCAGCCTGCTCCCTCGACCGACGGCACCCCACTCCGGTCCCAGCGCCTCCTTCATGTACGGAAAGCAGAACAAGGGCCTTGAGACCCTGGGGAGCCACCGAGGGTCAAGGGGCTCTGTCCGTGGGCAGGGAGGGGACCGGCTCCCAGCCCGGGGGACTCCACGGGGCTGCAGGCTGAATTCCAGGGCGGGGCGGGGGGCGCCTGGTTGGATGCCCTCCGTTCATGTCAGCCTCCAGGGGGGCCCCCGCCGTGCCCTCCAGTGGGGCCAGAGCCCTGGGACAGGGCGGGGCTGTGGCGAGGACGGCCCTGCAGGGCAGCTGGGCTCCTGCGCGCCTGTGGGTGCTGCCAGGGCCAACCGCTGGCCTCCCGGGGCACCGACCCCGTCGCACACCCCGGCCCAGCGGGCCAGCACCTTCCTCTCCAATCTGGCCTCCTCCCCGCCTCCCCCACCCCCCACGGCCCCGCCCAACTCTCTCCCAACTTCCTCAGCGCAGGCCCAGGGCTCCAGGAAGCCCATCCACGGAGGCAGCCCCAGCCCTCTGCCCCCATAACACGTCCAGACTGGGGTCGCCAGACTCGCCGACCCTACAGGACTCCACTTAACTCTGAGTCTCAGACGAGCAGCGATGTAAGCTTCAGGGTCGCCACGTCCCATCGGACAGTCGGGACGTGCTCATCCCGAAACGTGCATTCTCGTGTATTGGAAGCTCCGATTTAACTGGATGTGCGGTGTGCAGGGCGACTTCGGCCCTGATGGAGCCCCGCCCCTCCCCCCTCCCCATCCCTGGGGCGCCCTGAAGGCCCATCCTTCCCTGCAGGTCCCGGAGTCAGGAAGTCACCTGCGCCCTCCCGCCTGCCAGGCAGGCACAGCCCACCTGGTGCCCTGGGGCTCGGAGCCCCCGCATCTGGCAGGAGGGAAGGCCCTGGGAGCTGGGCAGGCCTTGCACCCCATCAGCAGCAGCTCCTGGGGGGGCGGGGCAGGTGTGGTCTCTGAGTTAGCGGATGTCCCCTGCACACAGTAGGTGCTCAAGAAACACTGCTGGCTCTAACTGAGCCTCTGGGGGCACACAAGGTCCCCTGGACTCCCCTCAAGCATCTGTCCCGCCCCCTTTCTCTGGCTAATTGTTTGACTACTGCTCATTTGCATACTGTTAAGTGCAGGCTGTGGGTTGGGGCTGGGAGTTTCCGAGTTCATGCCCCCTCGCTTCCCTCCAGTTTTCCACCGCTCCCTCCCACCTGAGCTGGGCCTGCTCCTGCTGTGAGAGGGAGTCTGGGCACAAGGTGAGGCGCGCCCCAGGCACGAGGAAGCGCCCCGCGGCCTCACCACAACGAGGTCCACACGCCCATCCCAGCCGCCCCTCCCGCGGTCACTCCTGAGGTCGGCGGACACACGACTGGGCGCTGTGGGTGGAGCCGGTGGTTGGCCCTTGCAGAAGCCCAAGTTTGTTCCTCATGCAAAACAGGGCCTCTGGAACCTGCTGGCATCTGGCCCGTCAGCTCTGGGTCAGCAGGGGTGGCAGTCTGTCTGTCAGCGACCGCCTGGCCTGCCTGGCGGTGATGTGATCACGGCTGCGCAGGACTCTGCACCGTCCCGGTCGGCGGGTGAGATGCGGGCAGGGAAAGCGGGAACACCGGCTGCCCCCTCACCCCTGGGGCTGCCTCTCCCAGGGAGGCTCTAGGGGCCCCACCGCCCCTGCACCCAGAAAGGAGCAGGGCCCAGTGTGCACCCTGCTTGGTGCGATGGGCGGCTTAAGACCCTCCTGGCTATCAGAAGGGGACGATGCGTCCTTCCCTGCCCGGCTCGGGCTGGGACAGGGCAATGCCATCCTCGTAGGCACAGGTGAGCTCTGCTGTCTGTCCCACACACTCCTGCCAGCAGGTTCCCGTGGGTGGCCACGGCTGCTCCCTGAGGGCCCACGTGCCCTGCCCAGCTCGAGGTCACCGCTCCTGTCCTTGGCCACCGAGGAGGTGTGTCACCCAGAGGCCGGGCCCCCAAGGGTCGCTACCACAGAGGGGCTCCAACTGAGGCTCGTCCAGGCCACAGGCCAACCCGGCCACACCAGGACCAGCCCAGCAGGTAGTCGGGTGGTCGGGCACTCAGGCAGATGATGGGGCAGCCCGGGCACCAGGGGAGGCCCACTCCATGCCAGGAGGGTGGGGCCACAGAGCCCCGGGGCAGCAGGGGTGCGCCCCCACCAGCACAGTGCGGAGGGGCTTCCTGACGTCCCGGCCCCACACCACAGGAGGCCAGGCCACGATGGCGCAGAATCACAGCGACAACCGTTTGTAACTGTTGTGTGACTGCAGTTACGAAATCACACAACTCGGTGTGGAATTTAAAGAGCATCTCGGACTAACTGTCATGCCTCTGAGGGTTGAAAAAGCCCTTTCCCTTCACTGAAGCCACACAGCAGCCCGGAGGTCCCACCTCCGGAGGCCAGGAGGCCGGGTGGGGCCGGACATGGCCTAGGCTGGGTCCCCCACCACTGCCCACACAGGGGACAGGATCTCCGACACGGCCAACAGAGGACAAGGATGCCGCTTCCCCAGAGAACCCCCGAGTCCACAGAGGGCTCGCCCGGGTTTCCTGTAAGAACGGGCCCCCACAGTTCCCTCGGTGCGAACGCCGGTCCCGCCGGTCCCGCAGAGCACAGCGTCCAGGGGACGCGAGCGGGAAGGGCCAGCGCCCCGGCTCTGCGCGGGAGGACAGGGGAACGGTCTGGGAGGGCGCTCAGGGGAGGGACCGCTCACACACGCGTGCACTCACACACGCTCACACAAGTGTGCTCGCACACCCCGGCATACTTGTGTGTGTGCTCATGCACCGATGTGCTCGCACACGTGCAAACATGCATGTGGCCTCACACACGTGCACTCACGCTCCCATGGGTGCCCACGAACGCGTGCTCACACTCGCACATGCTCGCTCACACACGTGTGCTCACACGCAGGAGCTCACACATACAGGTGTCTCTCGGCGCACTGGCGCCCTGGACCCACATGCGGGTCCAGAGCGTGGGCGGGGCCTCCATGGGCAGCAGGACCGGCACCCGACACGGGACGGGCAGCGGGCTCTGAGGCGGTTCAGAGACCCCCATTTGCTCGGGAGGGTGGACTTTCCCAGGGCAGCGGCCAGCTCAAGGAAGGGGGCTGGGCACCGAAAGGCCCCCCAGACTCCCCGGGGCTCTGAGAGCGGTGCCCCTGAGAACAGAGAGGTGGGGGGCCTGCAGGGCAGCAGCCAGGGGGCGACGGGAAGGAGAGGGGTTTCTCGGGGCACCTGGGCCCTATGACGCCCCTGGGGCCACCTGGCCGCCTGCATGCACTTCCTGGACCAGGCGCACGGAGACGCGAGGGGCGTCCACTCGCCTGGCCGAGCACCAAGCAGGCGCCCTGGGAGGGCAGAGTCCGCCCACCCCTTGCCCAGTGGGAGGCCCCGGGCCACGTCTGCCCCGCCCCAGGTCTCTGTCACGGCCGGGGTGTGGCAGAGACCCCCCGTGCCCCCCGCAGGCCACCACCCTGGGCTGTCACACGCAGGCAGCTCTGGGGGGTCCGGCGTCCCTCCCCGAGCCCTTTTCCCCAGTCCACGCCACAGGCCGCCGTCCTGAGGGACTCACAGCGGAAGCACTGCATTCCAGCACCTTCTGACACCCACCCCCAACAGGTGACCAGCGACGAAAAGTCACCCTGTCCCTGAACATCGTTGCTGTCTCTTCGGTGGGTATGGGAGCCGATCTCTCCTGAAACGCCTCCTGGGCCCACGCATCTGCGCTGTGAATAGGACCGGGCCCCGTAACCACACCGACTGCAGAGAGAGCCCCCAAAACCTCCTGCAGGGAGTCCCGGCAGGGACGTCCCCCTCTGGGGCGACCTCTGTCCGGGCCGCCTCGGGGACACCCTGGGACCCACGCTAGCCTCCCCGGTGCAGCCCTCGGGAGGCAGCAGGGGCTCCCTTCTTCAGCGAAACCAGTGCCTTTTGCCTTGAGTTGGTGAGGGCCCCGGGGCCGTGATCACGGAGTTTCAGCCGAACAGCGGGAGCAGGTACCCGCCAGGCCATCGGGTGGACAGGCAGGCAGGGGGCTGCCTGGGAGGACTGACCACGGACCACCGAGTCTGGGGCAGGGGAGGCGGCCACAGGACAGACCCGGGGAGAGAGGAGAGCCTGGGGGCTTGGCGGGGGGCAGGGGGCGCGGTCAGGACCGGGACGGCTCCCGGCCCGGCCTCCTGGATCCCATCAGACTGACAGAGAATGAAGACGCGCACTTGTGGAAGCCACCAGTTGGCATCTGATAACTCAATTACCCCGACTCGATCCCTTCAAAGCCTCCGTGAACCTCTGACCTGCCCCCAGCAAACAAGGCCTCTTTGTGCCCCCCTTCTGCAGACGCAACGCCCAAGCTGCTCCACAGCAGCACCCAGGGGCTCGGCCGGCAGCCTCCGGTCTGGGACACTTCCGAGACAGGGCAGCTCTCCGACCCGGGGGCGGGCGGCCGGCGGCCGGTCTCCGACGCGCTGGGCAGGGCAGAGCCGAGGGGCCGGCGCTGACTTGGACGGCAAAGAAGCCGCACGGCTGACTGGCGGCCCGCACCGCCCTCCCTCAGCACCCCTGCCTACCACTCCCCGCCCCCCACTCGGTGGCCTCCGGTCACTCCACAAGTGACAGATGGAAGGACGGACAGACAGCATGCCAAGGACCGCTTCAAATCGGAGCACAGGGTTGTGATTCAAACCCACAGAAGACGCCATCCAAAGTTCTCACCGTCGCCGCGGGGCCTGTGTCCACACCCCGGGGCTCTGAGGCTCTCAGCGCCGGGCTCCCTTCAAAGACACGCTGTTGGTGGTTGTGTGGTGTGTGTTTCTTGTGCCAAACTTGTGGAGGACGCGTTTCCAGGGAAACCCGGAGCCCGGCCGCCTGGGGCGGTGGGAGAGCTCGCATCCCCCGCGGGGACAGCCAGGGACTTAAGCTCCACGCCTGTGGCTCTGTGCGGTCACCTCCCTCGGCGGGCCGACACCCCTCAGAACTCCCACGTGGAACCAGAAACCCAAGGGTCGGTGGCCAACTTCTGTTGCACGTAACCGATACGAGACCATGTCTAAACGTGTCACAGGCCGATTAGGCGGCGCCAACTGCGCGTACAAGTAACGTTCCCAACTCCGGCAAGCCCTGGGGTCCCGGAGGAGCCGGGGCCTGCGGCCCTGTGCCCGCCCCCACCCACACCGCAGGGCGGGTCTGGTCCGTCTCAGGCTGAGCTCAGAGCTCGCCACACCCCGGTCCCACCGGCGCTTGCCCTTCACGCCCGCCCTTCACGCCCGCACTCGCACCGGCCGACCGCAGGAGCCGCCCCGCAGGCCCCTGCATCTCACGCGCAGCCCTCACCCCTCCTCACCCCCATGGAGCCTGCCCTGTGGGCCGTCACCCCCAAATCCTGTGTCTTTCGTGGGGACCCAGAGAGGGGCTCGCCCCGATCACCCACGGCCCAGACTCCGAGCCCCCCAGGCCGCCGGGGCAGATGCGCACGGAGGGTCCTCGGCACCCACCAGCGTGGCCCCCACAGCCTGCGTTCAGGTCCCGGCAGGCCGAGGGACCTCGCACAGCTCCCCACTGTCCCCACATCGGGAGAAGTCACTCGCAATGAGAATAGGGTCGGGCTGCTGGAGGCAGGTGCCGTGGAGAGCCGGCCCGCGGGGAGCGTGCGGTCGGAGCGAGGCGCTCAGCTGCCCGGACCTGAGCTGTGGGGCCTCGATGTGTCGCATGAGGCTGCCCCCAAACCCTCCTCACATGTGCTGAGATGGGGCGGGGGAGGGGAGGGGCAGGGGCCGGCCCCTCCTGTGGGCACCTGGGGTCTTCCCAGGCCCCTCCCAAGGAGGAAAGGTGCCAGGGAGCCACGGGACGTCCGGGCCCGGGGGACACGCAGGGCGCACCCCACCCAGACCCCAAGCCCTGGGACGGGGCTCCTTCCTCCGTCTGCGCCCGGAAACCTCGCTGAGGGCGTTCGTGTGCGCGGTTTACGTCAGGGGAGTACAGTGTCCGGCCTGGAGAGGCGGCTGGGCCCGGGGCGCCCGGCCCGCTGGCAGGCGGCAGGCGGCAGGGAGGAAGCGCGCGGGGCTGGCTTAGCGGGACTTAGCAGGGGTATCGACTTACAGGTCAGCGGGGGTGCCCGGGCCCTGGCTGCAGAGCGGGAGGGGTCAGAGCCCAAGGACGCAGACTGGGGACAGCACGCACTTCTGCCCCACTGCAGCCGTGGGCCCCGGGCTGCGGGGGACCCGGTGCCCCGAGAAGGGGCCCAGCTGGCCCTCCTGAGGTGGGGACGGGGGCAGCCCCGTCACTCAGGAGACCGGGACGTGGAGGCCAGGTGCTGGGGCCACGGAGCTGCAGGGAGGGGCTGGTCCGCAGCCACGGGGCCCTGGGGACGTGGCTTTTGCGCTGGGCCTGGGGGCAAGCGGGGGTTCGCAGAAGGGGAAGCGTGCGGAGGCGACTCCGACGGCGGTGGCTGCGCCCAGGTAGAGGGAAAGCCAGGACGGTGCACAGGGGCGAGCAAGGCCCTGCTCGGAGGGAGGCCGGGGGAGGGGCCCCGCGCACACGGCCGTGCTGGGAGGGACCTGACCAGGGCCACGGGGTCTGGCTGCCCGGGGGAAGGGCCCTGGGAGGGGACAGGACCCGGTGCAGGTGCGGAGGAGGGGCTCAGCGGAAGTCACAGTCCGTGGGCAGAGCACGGACACGGTGAGGCCCCGTCCCACACGCAGGAGGGGGCGGACCAGGCAGCCGCACGGGGAGGGGGTCACATCCCTCCAGCCGGGAGAAAAACGCCTCCTGCCGTGAGGGGCCCTGGACCCCCAACGAAGATCCCCGGGCCCCCCTGGCCTCGCTGAGGGGCTTTCGTTCACAGCCCTCGGGGAGGTAAACCCGGGGTCGCACCTGGGAGATCCACGGGAAGCCAGCGGCCAGGTGGTCCTGCACTCCCCCTTTGGTGCATGCTGCGATCTAGGGAGCATCGGCCGAACTGACCCCAGACCGTAGGCCCAGGGAAGGTGCGCGCTGGGGGCGCAGCTCTCTGTCTGGTAAAGTCCAGCGAGAACGAGACCCCGCGGCACTGCGTCTGCCGTCCTGGAGCCCCCCGAGCTGCGCTGAAAGGATGCCAGGAGCCCCTCGTTCGCCAGGTGAGGCCCACCTGCAGGGGAGCTGACCCAGGCCCGGGGCTCCGGGGAGCTGCGGGTGGCCTCACCCGCACAGGCAGCAGCAGGGGCAACCCCGGCTTTCTACGGCAGGTCAACGACATCGGTTTCCCCCCAAATATCACCCGCCTGTTTGTAAATCTGGTGACAGCACTCGACTGTGTCATCAGTCTGATCTTACTTTTAAATGGCATCGGTGGCAAATCACGTTTAATATTTGTCACTGATTTTGAGAGGCCTAAGCAGGCCCCCCTCCCATGCAAATTTAAGTGAGGGTGGGGGAGACAGGTCTGTGCGTCCCCAGGGGGCGCAGGCCGTCCTGGGGAAGCCAGTGCCCTGGGTGCCCCGGAGACACAGGACCCCATGTTGGCGTTAGTGCAGTGGGTCTCGGAGAAAGGCACATTCTAATGTAAGGTGTTTGCTTATGTACTGCTTTCTAATGGACACTTTCACCCCCAATTCAGACAGAAAGGCTGCGGAGAAGACAGACCTCTCTCCTCCATTCTCAACTGCCCTACCTGCATCAGGGGAGCAGCCGGGTCACCTCCCCCCGCCGCTCAGAAGGCGGCCGCTGCTTCACACAAAAAGGCCAGTCAGGGCTGCAGGCTGCTGCTGGTTGGAGGGGATGCGAGCTGCTCCCCACAGACAAATAAACAGCCGATACTTAGAGGGGACAGCTTGTAGGACCGGCTCCTTAATCAACAGTTAAAGAAGCAAATTGGATTTGCCCTATCACCAAAAAAAAAAATTAATTCCAGATTGTCGTTTTTGTCTTAAGTACAAGGAGGTTGTCTTAGAGGCTTGGCTGGATAATTTCATTTTAAAAGTATCTCTAAAATTTGACATCCCTGGGGACCTGTGGTTTTCTCCATCATTATATAACTGTAAACTTCTGGATGTTAGAGATTGGATAATTTCTTTCAGCTGGACCTGGCCTCCAGCACGCCTGGACGCTAAGGACGAGTGCCAGTCACCGGTGGGGCTTGGGGACAGGACGTGTCCCCAGCATGGAGACCGAAAGTTTCAGCGTGCAAGTCGTTTCTCGCCGATTCCCTTCGCGCACCTTCCTCTGCCTCTGCTGTCAGGGAAGAGGGCTGTGAGAGGTCCCTCTGCATCCCCACCCGTGACCGGAGAACAGGAGGGAAGGCACAGTCCAGCCCCTTGCAGGCTTCTGGGTCTGGGCCTGCCACGCGGCCTCTCGTGCTGAGCTCTTGGGGGGCCGCACTTCCCCAGGACAGCAGCGAGCGCAGCTGGCCGACCGGCCCGGGCTGGGGAGCACCGGGCCAGGCCCGCGGAGGCCGGCTGCCCCGCGTGGCCCCGCACACGGGCCTAACATCTCCCCGACTTTCCCACCCCGTGCGCGACTTCTGAGTTGATTAACATTTCATCTCCAGTGTTATGTTATTACCGCTTTTATGTTTTAATCCATTTTTTTACACCGTGGGAAAGGGGAAAATATCACGATTCTAGTGATCAAGTTATTCCTGGCAAATCCTAAATAAAATGAGAATTTTATTAAAGATATTTTTCTCTTAAACAACAAGAATAAAATCAATTGGCACTGCCGGCCCAGCATCCAGTGACAGCAACACTGAGATATATATCGTGGGTTTGCGGGCGGGGCCGGGCCCCTTCCCAGATTGGTCGGCGAGGATAACGCCTCCACGCGCCGCCACCGGGGCCTCGGCGCGGGCGGCTGGACGAGGAGGAGAGCATTTTTATTGTTAATCAATGCCAATCAATTCTGAGCCTTGATGTTAAATAGGGATCAATACCACTGGCTGCAGATGAGATCTGATTTCAATTGGTGAGGAGCAAACCCACAGAAGTTTTTAATCATAAGGTAAATCAAGACCTGGAACATAAGTCAGGTGAATTAGTACGGGCCGAGCAGGACCTCTCTTGCCACTGATCCAGCACAAGGAAATTTCTGTCATATTTCATTATCACGCTCGGGCCTGGCTGCAGACAGCGCTCGGGGAGTGCTCCCTTCACGGGGCCCGAGCGCCCCTCGCGTGCACGGCCGGTCCTCCGCACCGCGGCCCGCCCTCCGCCGAGTACAGTTATACGTATGCCCCATGAATCTCATTTTATGCGATTAAGATCCATAAAAATTCAATAGCTTTTCTTCTGCAATTCACATTTTACCTGGTGAAATATCATAAGAATTTCATTATCTTTGCAGCTGTTGCCCAGGATCAGGCAAAGGTTATTATCCTCTTCGAAAACACTATAGAGTATGTACGAAAATGTCAGGAGAACTGGGCATTTAAAGCTTGATTTTTTAAAAGAAAAACACTGTGTGGAGTTTAGAATAAACTGTACTTGACATTTATGTACCATGATGCATTTCTTGGTAAACTGATTTTGCAAGGAAATTCTCTGAATTCGACTCTGTGACTGGATTGTAAAAGGAAAAGGAAAAAGTAGGGAGGGAGGGAGGGGAGGGGCAGGGCAGGGGGGGTGGCTGGGAGGTGGAAGAAGAGGCAAGAAATGGTTGGGGGGGGCGCAAAACGACCCGAAGGCCAAGGTCTCCCCCGTCAGACTGCACAGGATTCCTTCACCTTTCAGATAAGCGTGGGGGGGGGGGGCGGCAACACCGAGAACCCTAACCGATCGCTGTGCCTAACCCTGCGGATCACTAAGGCCCGCGCAAGGCGTCGGAAGAGAAATCGCCAGCGCGGAGGCGGTGATTGATCAGAAAGCTCCGAGAGTCGTGTGCATTCGGCGCTGTCCTCCGGCCTCCACGGCTAGGGTTCCGTCTATGATGATAAATTAGCATGAGATGGAACCTAATGAGTTTACTAAACATTTGGGATTTGCGCTAATAAACTGGCTGGCTGTGAACTCGCAGGCGCGGCGAGCAGTCCCGGGGCTCCTCCTTATCTCCGTACACGACAGTGAAACCACGCTTCCAATCTGCGATCAATTCATCACCCGACACCACTGCACATTCTTCACAAAAAGATAATTACTGCTTCCCTGGATCAGAACACTCATATTTCCTCGGAATTGCAGGTCCTGAGAGCAGACAGTCACCGGCCCCCCCAGCCCCGCCGTACAGCTCTATTTATGATCATTATTTTCTCCCAAACAAGCCTTTTTCCTCAACTTGATAACGAAACCCGCTACGACGGGGAGGGAACAGTTAAGGAAGCATTGTTGCCTCCGCGGAGTGCTTGTGCGTTTGGTGGAGGCCGCTGACAAATATTTTATTCAGGGCATTAGTAAAAGTTTCCACTCGTTAGAAGATATCGCTTCCATTTCCTTGCAAAAAAAAAAAAAAAAAAAATCCTTTCCAGGCTCTGATTTGTTAAAAAACAGAGAGGGAGCAAGAGTAGAGCAAGTAATGTAACAGAGAATAAATCAAAACATGATTAAAAAGGCCGGAGCAGTTTTCAAACCCCAGGCCCCCGGGCCCCACGGGCCTCAGGCTCGTAGACCCCCCGGCCCTCCCCGCGAGGGTCCGCCCTGCCGACTGGTCAACTCTGGGTGACCCCAGCGCACGCAATAAATTACCATAACGCACAACTCTGAAACAATGTAAATTAGTTACTGCTCGCAGTCTAATAAATGGGAACAAATGTGTTTGGGGCTGGAATGGGGTTCTGGACGCTATAATTGCTGGGAATAATTATAATGGGGTCTCAGGAAACATCAGCAGCGGTCACTTGTCATGACAAACACCCGGAGCCCAGCAAACACGCTTCTGACCGCGACACTTGTAGCGGGCAAATCATTTTTCCCTTAAAGTGAAAAGGTACTTCTGCGCCTTGCTTTGCTCACAGCCGCACACGAAAGCCCTTTCAAAGCTGGGAAGCGTCTCCATGCGGCAGGCCACCCTGGACCACGGCGGGTTCGTTTCCACCGTGGAGCTGCTTCTTCAACAGCGACGGGCACGCGGCGTTTCGTGGGAGCAGTGAGTCCAGCACAGAGGATTCGGGGGGACCACCAGAAGAGGGAGACGCGGGCATCTGCTGGTGGGGGCGCAGAGTAGGGTCTGTTTCTGAACGGCACGGAGGCGTACCTCCGGACAGGGAATCTAGCCATTTATTAACTTGCATAACTCATTTATTTGTTCAGCGCCATGATCTTTGGAGAAAGGGCTGTTATGTTTAGAACCTGCCTGTCAAATTTAACAAATGATAGTTATTGCCATTTTTCCCCCTGAAAGCACTCTCCCAGACCCTTCCCGCCTGTCCCTGGGGCGCTTGCCGGCCAAGGACCCACGGGCAGCCTGAGTCTTGGTGACTGACGGCCCCCGCCCGGTGGCCGGGACGGGCCGCTGCCCTCAGCCGGGGTGGGGGGGGGGCGGGGGAGGGGGATGCGCCAAGCCCCTCTTCCTCCCTGGCCCAATCTTCCCGGTGTCGGAGGACGCACCGCTTCGTTGAGAAGATGGATGTGGACGGGGAGCCCCCTTTGGCAGCGCCTCCAATCGCCCGGCCGCGGGACGGACGGACACGGAGAGGCCGCCGGGGCCGCCCCGTCCCCGCACACGGACCTGATTTACAAACCTTCCCTAATGTGAAACGAATGCTGTGGGTGTGAATTCATACTTAACCATAAAAACCCGTGCGTTGCTCTGGCTCGTATTAAATACCACATATAACTCTCAGCAGGTTTTATGTTGTGTTTTACTGTCCGCAATGGCTGAAGCTGGCCTAACATTTTGTTTGGCAATTAGGAAAATTTGTAGTTTAATTTATTAAACCAAAAAAAAAAAAAAAAAAAAAAAGGAAAGAAAAGCCAGCACTATGCCGAATGTAGGAGTCGTTCCGCCCTCACACCGGAGCACGACCTCACTGCGCTCCCCGTGATCTCGCCAAGCTCCCTTCCTGGCCTGCGCTACTTAAACATCCTTAAAAAAAGTATTCTTTGGCCTAAAACCCTGACAATAAGCAAACGTGAGCCACACTGCTTAACTGAATTCTTGGTAAACAGTTCAAATGTTTTCATTTCTGTGCAAAGGAGCTGGCTGCTTTGGGGGGTGGGGGAATGGGGGGGCATGGCAACCCCCAAAAGCCACGAGAAACCCGCAGACAACACCCAAGGGTGAAAACTTTGTAAATTGGGGTAAGCTCAGGGGTAAAGGACTTTATTACGAAAACACCAAGACATTAAATGGAGGAGAGACCCTGCTCAGAAACCTTTAAGAAGAAAAAAACTGAAATTCGAAAAGTATCATCGGTGGCCATGAAAGGCCCCAAAACACACGGAGAGCCTTAAATGCACGTCGCTGGGCAAAAGGAGCCCGTCCGAGAGGGCCACACACGGCGAGATCCCAAGTTCACAGTGCTCTGGAGAAGGCACAACTACGCAGGTAGCAGAGACGTCGGTGCTGGCGGGGGCAGGGCGGTCTTTCAGCGGGCAGCGCGCAGAGGACAGCTAGGGCAGCGGAGCTGCTACGCACGATGCGAAAGGGCAGGTACATGTCACCACGCATTTGTCAAAGCTCGAAGGATGCACGGCACCCACAGTGAACCTAATGCAAAGGAGGGACTTAGTTCATCACAATGTATCCGTGTGGGTTCACCCACCGTAACACTGTATCGCTGATGCAAGCTGCTGCTAAAACAGAAAGGGGTGGGGCGTGAGACAGGGACTTTCTGCCCCTGTTTCTGTAAACCTAAAACTGCTCCAAAAATAAAGTCTATTAATCTTTCTGCTGTAAAAAGCATTATCGGCGTCCCTTGGAATCCACATCAAATGCAGAGGAACAGAATGCGAAGTTGGGGGGGTGCGTCCTGGCACCGGTGCGGCTTTAATGTCCCTGCTCTGGGGCCACCAGCTCCCCAGCCCCCATTTGCGTCTCCAGGCCTGGCTGGGATATCACTCTTCGAAAGCTGGACAAGGTTCTGAGCCATGGCAGCTGCGGGAGACCGCAGGCACGCACCTCTCGGAACAGCCTCTCGGAGCCTGCCGACCACACCCCCTGCGCCCAAAGGTTTTGCAAAATTTAGGGCACCCTCTGGGAGGAACCCCCTCAGCAGGACGGCAGAGCTGCATCCCTGCCCCCCCCCAGTGCCAAGCTGGCTTTGCTGGGTGCCATTTAAAATAAAAGGGGCCCCGCCCCCACTGGGCCTCCTGGGCAGGCCTTGGTGCCACCCAGGGTTGGGAGCTCTGGCTGCCCCGCCCCCGCGAGCACACCCCTGGAAGGTGCACTGCCCCCAGCAGCAATGACACATGTCACCCTCAGGTGGCCGCGGACCAGGTGCAGGCTCCAGACCTGTTTCTCAGGGACCCGGTGCGGTCCACCCGGGCCGTTTCGGTGAAAGCTTTCCCTTTCGGTGGCCATGCACAGCAGGGGTGGGGGTGGGTGCGGTTTTGCGAGGAGCCTCACTGCAGGCTTTCCCGGGGTGGCGGGCGCCTGTGGTCAAGGCTGGCCTTTCCCCCTGTGGGAATTCGTCATCGCGGGGGCGCATGTTTGCAGGGCCTTCCACCCGGCCCAAATTCTGTCTGCTTGATACGACATGGCATCCTGCCTCCAGCTGCTTTCTGCGGGGGCTGGGAAGGTGGGGGGAGATAGGCACAGGGAGGAGGGGGCGCGGGGGCGCGGGGGTGGGGGTGGGCGCTGGAGGCTCCTCCCCAGATGTGCGCTCCCTGCACACCCAGCAGAGACAGGCTGGAGCCGACTCCTTCCGCTGCGGGCCTGGGCTCTGCGTCCCGCCGCAGCGCAGGCGGGAGCCCCGGCTTTCCGCACATGTTAAACTCATTTCCTCGGCAGGGCCGGGGACGGCCCCTCTCCGCTGTTCGCAGATGCTGCTGGCCCCCGGTTGGCCGGCCGGCCGGCAGGCATGCGAGCATTTTCGAGCTGAGCGACTTCCAGCCAGGGAGCTGCACAGGGACATTTGTGGTGTGTTTTGTTTGTAAAGGGAAAGGGAACCGAGCAATTCGAAAACAACCGAAATGGGAGCTTGCCTGTGACCCCCCCCCCACCATGCTCTTCATCAAATTGTTCGCCAATTGAGAGCCTTTATTATGCTGACAGATGGGCCTGGCTGTTTTCTGAATAAATAGTTTTGAAAACCGTTTTCTCCACAATTTAATGAACCCTAGTTACCCCAAAGTCTAAGGAGCTTATAAAATACCACCAAAAAACCCTTGACACACAAAATTCCTCTGCTTATTTTTCTAAATTATAGCCATATTTTTATTTTAAAGCATTAATAATACCAGCATAATGTCTCATTCTATAGAGTTTCGACCACAAACATTTTGGGGAGATTTGCTGGGAAGATAAACAAACAGAGGAGCTTGTGTTCCGCGAGCTGGCGGAGTGAATGGTTTTCATTTTCCCCGAGTGCAAGCTCGGGGAGCTCTGCCAAGCACAGGTTAAGCTCCGTGAGTTTTCACTTCCTGTGCCCCGACTTGTCAATCACTTCCTGTCTGCAACGACAATTTCCATCATTAGAGCCTGGAATTTTTATCTCCTCCAACGGGCCTCCTGTTGCCACTGTTAGTTTGAATTCTGATAAATTATTCACCATCTTTGAAAAGTAACCAAAAATTACAGCATCGGGGGCGGGCCACCTCGGGGCCTCGAGGACCACAGTCCTCCGCCTGGTGTCCCGAACGCTCTGCCCGGGCCAGCGTCGCCCCTTCCTGGGAGGCAGAGGAGGCCCGGCCAGCCAATTATCTCCTGGTGCACAGAGAGTAATTATCTGCTTCCTGTAAGCATGCGTACCAGAACCCTGAGTTTGGGCGGCTTTCCATAAGGTAATCCAATTCATCCCAGCCGACCTAACACAATTACAGGCACTGGCAATATCGTTGCTCTTCACCTGATAAGGCCGCCGCAGAGGCGCGGGATGGCTTGCGTCAACATCCCTCCTGGACTATAGCTTCTGACAGCCCGGCTGCCAGCCCTCCCCCGCCCCTGCCCCTGCCCATCCACGCCCGGCTGCGTGCACCGCAGCCCAGAGGAGCCTTCCCCCGCACGGGCGGGCAGGAGCCGGAGGGCCGCGCCGTGCTGCGGAAGTTATTACGGGTGTGTGGCTGCTTGTCAAGCCAGCTTTGCAGGGGCCTGGCCGCGGAGTAAATCTCTGCAGGCCTGGAGCGGGGGTGCGGGCTCCGGGCCTGGCTGTGGCCGTGGCCGTGGCCCTGGCCCTGGCCCTGGTCCCACTCCCTGGGGCACCCCGGGCGCTCAGCACGCACGCAGCCGTAGCGTGGGGGCTGCGGACTCCGTCCCCGGGGCTGTCGGGAGGAACCGCGTCTGGTGTCCCCCTATTCAAATGAAAGCCGGGCATTGTGGCTCAATAATGCAGCTCTTCCTTTTCTGTTTATTTTCAGAAGTTTATGAAAAAAATGGTCAGAGGATGAATGAGCGCGGTGAACTTTTTGCCTCTCTGCACTGGCGTGCCAGGGAATAAAACAGCCATTCACACCTGAGCGCGGCGCCAGCGGGGCCGGTGCCAGGCAAAATCAGATTCTTTGTAGCCACGTCCATTCATCCAAAGTGCGCTTTCAGATGGCCGAGTCTCTAGCCAATATTTTCCCTTCACTGAAGTCCCGGTGCATTAAAACAAAACCCGAACCTAAGAGCGCCTCACACGCAGAGCCAGCACCAAGTGGGGGACTCCGGGATGCCGGGGCCCACCGGCTGGTAATTACATTCCCATCTTTAAGGACACCGAGGAGGAAAACGAACACCCAACCACACTGTTTCCGCCGCGCTGTGCGGACGCGCCGGCAAGCTGCTGTTGAGGAAGTTAATAAACAGTCTCCGGTTGCAGGTTCTCCCAACGCCGCCGCACAGAAAGCCTTGGACCGCTAAATGGTGTGTAATTAAAAATATTTTTAAAATCCTCCTTGACAGACCCGGGGCTTAGCCAAAATGTAAATGACATTAAAGAAGACAATGAATTTAATTTTATTTAATGTCCCTTTTTGCAGATCCTCATTTACATAGCATTTTTAACAAAAGCGTTGACCTTATAAATGCTGGCATTTGTACAGCTCCCTCGGAGTTGGATTTAATCACGCCCGTGCAAAGCCATGAGGGAGGAGGCTTTAAGTTCTGTGCTCGGAGATGGAGTGGAATGAAAACAGGGGGACTGGTCAAATGTTTATCCTCCCTGCTTCTGAAAACAACCTGACAAGGAGATGTAAGGGCTGGGGAATAACCCGGTGCTGTTTGTAAGGCTCGGTAATAATCATACATAATCGTTTGGAAATATAGCTAATAAAAAATATAATGAGTGTTCAGCAAAATCGGCATTAGGCCCAAATTACAGGATATTAATACTTGAACAGGTGCAGAAAGGCGCTTTAAATGAGGTAAATGAATAAAACGTCCCAGAGCACAACTGTGTGTGCTGACAAAAAGTCAATGCTATGAATAATTCAGCGGGGAGGGCTGCCAGCAAAGGTCGCTCTCTTTGACCTTTGTGACAGGAAGTGAAAGGAAACACTGTTGACTAAAAAAAAAAGGGGGGAAGAGAGAAAGAAAGAAAATCTCCAATCGGTCTTCAGCTACCCTGCTGCAGTCGCTCAGAGGTGTAAACTCCAAACTTGTAGATGCAGGAGACAGGCTCTGGGGGCGAGGGGGTGCGCAGCCAAGGTGGCTGGGGTTTGGGCGCGAGGAGGCACAGGAGATCGCAGACAATGAGAGGTTAAGTAAATAATATTTTTCTGCAGCCCCGTGTCAGTTGTGCATAAAAATCTGAGGTCAGCTGAAAAGTATGTTCAGCGCCCACAGGGTTGATATTTTGTAACAGCTGTTAAATATGACAAAACTTCGCTCCCCCTCCCCAGCTCAAGCCATTCCAAACTCTGTATGGAAGAAAATGGGATAAACAGATGTCTGGCTTCCAGACAGGAAAGCGGGACAGACCCGGAATGACAAGTCCCCCGAACTCCGCAGCCTGATGCCAGACTCGCCAGGGAGGGGGCCGGCCGCCGTGGGGATGCCCGCGCGCAGGCCGCCGGAGACCCTGCCATCTGGAACCGCCCCGCCGCGCGCTCCCTCCGGGTGCCGCGTGGGGCCGTGCGCGACCGGCCGGTCCGGACGTCCCAGCACCCACCGCACGCACGCCCGCCCGGTTGCGACGGTGGGACGCCGGGCCCCGGTCCACGCGGCCAGGCGGCGGTGGAGGTAAGAGCGCGCGGCCCCCCCCCCCCCGCCGGGCGGGCAGGTCCGCAGGGCCTCAGGTGGCACCCCAGGAGGGGATGGCACGGGAGGACGACAGCCGAAGTGTGGTTTTGGTTTAGCGGCTACACCGACATCCTGTAATCATTCACAGCCCTTGGAATGCACGGGTGAAACAGGAGAGATTTATCTGTTCGTAGTCGGGCTGTGTGGACAATGGGTGTCCCTAATGAAGACCATCTGCTTTCGTGTTTTCCCAGAAAACATTATTCCACGAGGAAAATGATACCCCGTCCTTTTCAGCAATACCATAAAACGTGACGTGTGTGTGTGTGTGTGTGTGTGTGTACGTACACACAAGCGTGTATGCGGGGGGGTGCCTGGTGTGGACACGCACGTGCCCCCCTCGCTGGCTCTCTGCAGGTCACTACCATCCACACCCACGCTTTCCACCACGGTAGCTCTCGGCTGACCCCGCTCCTGCCTCGCAGCGTTGGGTCCCCCCTTCACCCCAGAAGTCGTTGCATTCCTTTAAACGCACTGCAGTATAATTATATTTGCGGAGCCATAAAAGATGGTTTCTCTAGCATTGTTTTACGAGGAAGGAAACAGCTCAGGTAAGTGACACCTTCACAATAAAAGGGTTCCCTAATGCAGAGCGCCCTCGCTTCCCCCTCTGCTTAACTCCGAGGGCCTTCCGTGCTGTTCGGGAGTATTTAATGCTTGTGAAAGATAACTGAACTAAACTGTGTAATTAATTGATTTAAGGCGTCAGAGTCCACAGAATGGGATTTGCCTGCCAGGGCGGGGAGCAGCCTTCTCTGTCCTCGCAGCAGAGAGACGTGGGCTCGGCCCGCCGGAAGGAAGAGCCTCGCTGTGGGCTCGCACACGTGTGGGCCCATTGATCTCAATTCAGGTTGGAATTATCGGTTTATATCCTCGGGACAAATATGCCTTATCTGGTCAGAAACTGCTAAATGCATCCAAAGGCCACCAGCAGCCGGTGAAGCACGTTGTAGATAATTCTTTTTTAAGCCAACTAACCAAGTAATGACGCTGCTGATGAGGACCTGTAGGCTGGCCGCCCGGCTGGCGGGGCGCTTCGCTCCGCAGCGCTCCGGAGGCAGCAGGGGCCAGACGCTCCGAGAGCCACCGACTCCGGGAGTCAACGCTCGCCCCGCAGACACGATTCCCGTTACGAAAGGGAGATGGGGCCGCGGCCCCAACAGTCTGCATCTCTCTGGGAAGACGGCCCCTCCGCCGGGAACCTTTCTCTCTCCAATCAACACAACTGGCCGAAGTGAGCACTAAATTCTTCATGCCCCCTCCCCACCCAGAAACCTGCCTTGCCCTGAAGATGGTGCCACCACCGCAGTCAGAACACTCGGGTTTTCGCCAAGCAACCAAATGTGAACAGTACTTTGTCATTACAAGTGACAGCTCTCTCAGCGATGGTAAAGTGTACACCCTATTTGTCATTGCGTAAAGCCATCCTTACCTAACATCCCTAGCCTGGGAGGCGATTAAAATCCCTATAAAATTGTCCTATCTTCGCATTTAGAGGCACAGCAGATTTCTCATCAATAATTAAGACCTCCGAAGCCTCGGTGCCCGGCACAAACCGGACCCAAGTCCTCCTTGTTCAGATAAACTCGGTAAACCCTTTAACCGAATGTGTGTACGGTTTTCCCTCCTCTCCTGCCTCTGGAATATCAGATGCTCACGCACTTCTCTTAGCTTAGAGAGGTACCAGTAACCTCAGCCCATATTTTAATTAACCAAAGATAAGGGAGCACTCACTCAGACCGGAACTAACGAGTCTATTTCTGCATAGGTAAAGAAGATGTCGCCCCCAGCGTGATAAAAACTGGGTGTTAAAGATTACTCAGTATTAATAGTCGATGAATGATGGGCCGTCCCCCAAACCCAAAGTGATTTCGAGGGGAAAACACAGCGTCCGACACGTTGGTTGAATCGACACGGCTGCTCAATTACCGTGCCGTGCCGAACACCTCACGGTCTAGAAACAAGTCATCCTTTCAAACGCACCCATGTCACAGACGGAAGACAACCCAGAAGGTGAAACGCTTCCCCGCCCGGCATCGCGAGCAAGCGCACGCCGCCTCTCCGAGCATCTTACAGCCAGACAAGATTCCCAGGCTGTTCAGACACTTCCAGCCAATCACGAAAACAAAGTAAACGCAGGTACCAGACAGCACCCCGACGCTGGAGGCTTTCCACAGTCACCGCACTCCAGGCAGACGCAGCGGTGCTGGCTTTCCCTTTGCAGTTGGAGTTCTGTAAAGTGTCGAGCACGCTCTCACTGGCTGAGTGATGGGCACAACTGGGCAGCCCTGCTTGATT
>CM077308.1:1807500-2028313 GCA_039655065.1 Glossophaga mutica
CCGCACCGGGCATGGGCCCCGCTGCTGGCGGCTGGCGATCCCGCCGAGGACCGTGGAGGACAGAGAGGGGCACCCTGGCCCCGCACGAGCCCCCCGAGGCCCGCCCCAGGTGCGTGCCCACCCCGAGGGCCCAGCCAGCCCGTGGTGGCACGCGTCGAAGGCAGCCTCGGGCCGGGGGTCTCCTCAGCTCCCCGAGCCCGGACCCTCCGGGGCCGTGCCTGCGGGCGTCGGGAGCAGCTCGTGCTCAGCCGGAACAAAGACCCCGCCTGCCCGTTGTCACAGGGGTCCCCGCTTTGCTCTTCGGGGCGTCTCGAATGGAGCAGGCCATGCGGGAGCCTGCGTGCCCACCCCGCCCCCTCAAGCACACCCGTCCAAGGGACTCCGTGTCAAACGCTGGTCCCTGGACCCCCAATTTCCAAGAAAACCGGGTGGCAGACTACTTGTCACTGGAGCGTGGTGGCTGCTCGGCCTCCAGCGGGGTGTTGCGCCGAGCACATCAGCGCCTCGGAGAAATGGCCTGACGAGCCCGCCGGGCGCCGAGGCATCGACTTCCGGGTGATTTTAGAACTCCGGCCCCTGCCCAGGGGACATCTGAGGGGGTCCCACAAACCCCCACTCCGCCCAACATGGCCCCAGGACCCAGGGCCAGCCCGGGTCTCCAGCTGCCCCAGGCAGAACCCCAGCCCCCCACCCAGCTGACCCCAAGACGAGCAGTGGTCGCCCCCGCCTCCTCACCTCCCTCCGCCTGGTTCAGGGCTTAGCCCCGTCCGCCTCCCCCGGGAAGCGTGACCAGCTCTGTCCGGCTGGGTCAGGGTCCCCTTGCGCTACACACCGTCCCTTCAGGTGTGCCAGGGGCTGGTGACCAAGGGGGAGGAGGGACAGCGACCAGGAGGGACGTCAGGCTGAACGGGACCACCAAGACCCTTGTTGGTCCACCTGGGGAAACTGAGGCTCAGAGGCAGCCACACTCGCCCTCCGCGCCTCCACGGTGCCCCCAGGCCTGCGGGGGTGTCGGAAGTCTGGGCAGTGCGGCCGCAGGGGCCCAGGCATCGCCAGTCCCGCCTCCCACCTCCAGGGGTCTTGGCCGTGGGTTGCACCCGCCGAGGGGCCACGGGGGACCTTGAACGCCACCCTCACCCACTCGGACTTTGGGGAGGGCCTGGTCCTAAGCGGAGGACGGAAGAGCCTCCGGATGGAGTGCGGGCTGCTCACCGCGTGGGCCAGCAGCCCCGGAGGCGAGTCTCAGCGGCTGGCCCGGGGAAGGGCACCGGGCAGTGAAAGGCCCCGGGGCTCGAAGGCCGGCCACAGGGGGAGGACCCGGCCGGGGAGAGGGCTGGGCAGCTCCCTGCCTCGGAGGCCCTCGACCTGCCGGGCCGGCCGGCACCCTGCACGCGGAGCAGGGCCCAGGCCTCCGGATGCCGGGGCAGCCGGCCTGGGCCGCAGGGGCCGAGGGT
The DNA here is from genome assembly GCA_039655065.1 of Glossophaga mutica. Lineage (NCBI taxonomy): Eukaryota > Metazoa > Chordata > Mammalia > Chiroptera > Phyllostomidae > Glossophaga > Glossophaga mutica. The sequence goes on from CM077308.1 coordinate 1,808,955, forward strand.
CGGGCGGGCGAGGGCGGGGCCGGGTCGGGGGTCCGGCCAGCTTTAATGTGCTGACAAAGCCTCATTTGCAGGTCAATGCCGCGGCACACTCGCCTCTCCCCGCGCCCGGCGCCCTTTGTCCGGCCGCGCCTGCTCCTCTCGCCAGATGGCCGCGGAAATGCTAATTTCGGAAGCCCCCTCCCGCCCCCCAGCCCCGAGTTTAATTGCGCCTTTGCAGATGGGCCTCGAGTGTGCGCTTCATGCAGATGAGCAGGCCCTGGCCTCCTCGGAGCCCGCGGGCCGCCCCGGGACCCCGGGCTGTGGCCCTGGGTGGGGGCGGGGAGGGCCGAGGGGAGGGGCGCCAGCACCCGCCCCCCGGCACGCCGCTGGGCACGAGCGGGCACCCAGCGGGCCAGGCGCGGGAGGCGCACTTTTCTCTTTTCATTTCTCCGAAATGGGATCTTAAGTGATTCTGAATGAAAACAAATTGGTCGCTTTCTTCTCCAAACAGACGTGTGTGGTGCGGTGGGGGCTGCCAGCGAGGGGACAGAGGGACCGAGCAGGGAGGGGCGGCCACGGGACCCCTGCCTAGGCCCGGCCCCCGGCCCCGGCGGCATTGGGGGGCGGCCTGGCGAAGCCTGGTGGGCACGGAGCCGCCAGGAACAACCAGAACGCCAGCTCCGCGCGCGACCCAGACGTCCCAGCCTCCGCACCCTCTGTCCGCAGCAGCCGAGGCTCCCGGCACCCAGCCTCTGGCCCCAAGGACGGGGGCGTCCTGGCTGCTCGGGTCTGACCACGGGCGGTGCAGGAGCGGCCAGGGCCAGCAGCAGGACTGGACCCCGAGTCCGGTAGGAATGAGAGAGTGGGGGGCGGGGGTGAATGAACCGGTCACTGGGCGAAGGATGGGGAAGGTCGGCCTGCGACCTCCAGCGTTCCGGCAAACGCAAAAGCCCTGGGAGGGGTGGCTACTCCCGATTCCCAGGCCCACAGACCAACCGTCCAGACACAGAACTCGGGCCAAGAGGCCGTTACACAGAAAAGGGACCTGCTTGTCCTCGGATGTGAGCTGCTCGGACAGAGGACAGCCTTTGGGCCGGGTCCGAGGCCGGCCCACCTCGCGCAGCGGTCCAGCTGCCACCAGCCCAGGCCCAGCACCGGGTGCGAGCCCCTGCCCGGAGCACCCGCCCCACCCCTCCGCCGGCTCCTCCCCGAGACGACTGCGGGCCCATCCACCGCTGGGCGGCGGCTCGACGGTCCCAGGCCGGCTGGCACCCCGCTGGCCTCAGCGCCCCTCCCGGGGGCCACGCAGGGCTTACACTGCGGCAGACGCCCAGGCCGGGACCAGAGGGCCCGGCCGACCCCGACGCCCGGCCTGCTGGCCCTGGATCTGTGCCAACCCAGTGGCCGTCCATGGGCAGGGGCCAGTGGCTGGGGGACACACGGGCAGGAAGCACCGTGGAAGTTTCCATGGTCACCGGATGGAGCCCGCTGCCCGTCGGCGTGGAAACAAATGGGAGGCGCCCGGCCCTTTCCTTCCAGGAAGCAGCTCCAGCGGCATCGGCAGACCCCGTGGGACACAGACGTGGTTCGGCCCGAACCCGCCGCCCCCCGGGCGGGTGAAGCCCCTCCACCTGGGCGCAGTCCAGGGGCGGCCGCTCTGGGCCCGTGGGCAGCTTCTCCGGGGGGCCCGCTGCGTCCCCTCCTCCTCGCCCGGCCCCTTCCAGCAGCAGCGGCCCCTGAACCTGAACCTGAACCTGAACCTGAACCCGAACCCGGGAGGGCCCGGCCCTTCCTCCCCCGCGCACCTCCCCTCCCCTCCTGGTTGAAGAGTTGGAAGTTAAAACAACACAGAGACACGCGTGTGCGTATGTGCGTGTGTGCGTATGTGCGTGTGTGCGTGCGCACGCACGTGTGTGCATCTGCTCCAATGCTTTAAAATATGTGCTTTAAAGTGTGCGCTTCAGACCCAAAGTGCAGCGCGGGCCCCCAAATTGTGATGAACCCCAACTGCCAGCCCTGCTCACCCCCGGACCGGAGAATCTAGCTGTTGGAACTTTTATATTCTTTTCGTCTGTTGGTTTTGTTTTCCGTCTTTTTCGAACCCTCACCTGAGGACACGCTTCGCCGAGTGCGGAGAGCGGGGGACGGAGAGGGAACACGGATGCCGATCGCCGGCCTCCTGTGTGCGCCCCGACCGGGGATCGGACCCGAAACCTTCCAGCGTCGGGGCCGCACTCCAACCAGCGGAGCCACCCGGCTGAGCGCACGCGCTCTCTGTGTCCATTTCTGTGCTGTTTCCGTCGTTTTTACAGTAGCTACATGGTATGTCTACACTCGGGAGGCACTATAGGGCTACTTTCATTTGGGGGCTGTAACACATAAAAAGGGCCGTGGGTTTGCCCGCCACGTGACCTGAGGGAACAGTGACGCTGCCGCGAGGGGCCCGCGCCCCGGCCCTGTGGGCGCCTCAGTCGCAGCCCCCGGCCGAGGCCAGGGCAGGCCCGCCCCGTGCTCCATGCAGCATTCAGCTCCGGCCTCCTCTCGGTTCCAGCGAAATTCCAAAGTATATTGTTGTTATTGTTATTATTTTGCAATTATGTGACATTTTTTAAATGCCTGGAGTGTTTCTTCGGCCATGTGCGTTAGCTCCTTCTCACTCCGTCCGCCAGGCCGGTCAGCACGGACCGGCCAAGACTCCAACCCCGAGGCTGAGTCCCCGCGTCGGGGGTCTCCGCCTCGGCCCCCACCACCGGGCGGGCTTTCATTTGGACTTAGGGATGTGTCGGGGGCGGGGGGCAAGAAGGAGAAGCAGAAATGTGAAAAAAGAGAAAAAAGGAAAGGAAAGTCAGTCCGGCCCCAGAGACGGCGGCGAGGACAAGCAGTTCCCGGGGGTGCAGGGCCCCAGCCCTCACAGCGGCCCTGGCAGCCCCTCCCCCTCTGCACCCCAGGTTCGCAGGGAGCTGAGCCTCCATTCCCGGGGTGCGTGGGGGCGCTGGGCCTGAGACAGCACCTGGCTCCAGCCTCCCGTTCTCCCAGGAGACCGTCCCAGACTGGTGGGGGTGGGCAGGGGTCCCCAGACCCCGCTGGAGGCCTTCCTGACACGTGGGAGGCCCTGGGGCCTGAATTAGTCACGAGCCTCCGTCCCCAAGCCGGCCCCCAGCCTCAGAAGCAGGCCCCGTGGCCCTGCCTGCACCCTCACTCCGAGCCAGGCCCAGGGTGGGTCCCTGGGTGGCCCTGCAGCCAACCGCACCTGGAAGCCCAGCGTGGTGAAGCGTCGAGCTGTGTCTCCCCTAAAGCTTGTGTGGGAACCCTAAAGCCCAACGCTTCAGAACGCGACCTCAATGGGACAGAGGGTCTTGATGAAGTTGAAACGAAGTCCTACGGGCGGACGCGTTCTTACAAGAGGAGGTCAGGACGCAGACTCGCACACGCAGGGACGACCGTGTGGGGACACAGGAGGGAGGCCTCGGGAGGAACAGCCCCGTGAGTGACACCCCGGTCCCGGACTCCAGCCTCCGAGATGGAGGCAGGGAGTGGTTGTTCAAGCTCCCGAGGGCGGGACTCGGTTAGAGCAGCCCCGGCAAACCAATGTGCCGGCGTCCCGCCCGCCCCGACCGGACGGAGGGAGCGCGGCTGCCCTGCCCAGACCCGGGGTGGACAGAGACCGCACCCAGACCTCTCTGCCCCGGCGCTCTCAGCCAGCTCCCCGCGCCGTCATCAAGCAGCACGGTCCCCACACCCAGGGGCCCATCCTGGATGGGGGCGTCCCCCAAACGCCACCTTCCAAAGCCAAGATGGAGAAAGCCACGTGCAGAGCGGACGCTGGGGGCAGCTGGCGAGGCCGGGTGCCCTGCAGAGCGGGGGCCGCGGGGACCAGGGGGGACCAGCGGGGGTCGCCCCGACTCCGGGGCTTCGCGAAGGGCCCCGTCCAGGCCAGCGGGAGTCTGCTAGCCAGCCCGCTGTCATGGCACCCACCGGGGGGTCCCCCGTGTCTGTTTCCCACGAGCCCGTGCTCATCTGCATCCTGCTTCGGTGCCAGCGAGGCCTCGGAAGGGCGCGTTTCGGGGGGCTTTCCCGTGTTCCTTCGAGTCCTCAGAACCAAGGGCAGCCGGCACGCCTCCCAGGACGCCCTCCTGGTTTGTGGCGGGGGGGGGGGCGGTGAGGAAAGAGAGCGGCACCCAAGGCGGAAGGGACAAAAGGGAGGTCCCCCCGAGCGAGCCGGCCCCACTGTGGGGGCCGCAATGCAAGTCCCCCTTCCCCCTTTGATTCCGATATTTAAATTGTCAAATATATATGCCGCGGCCATTGAATGGCAGCTGACCTCGCTTATCTTCGTAGCAGCGATGCGGAAGCCACGGGCGGCGGTTAATCTAGCTGGCGGTGGCCCCCACGGGCCTGGGGGGCGGGGAATAATCCTTTTATTCAGACATTTGGCTTAAAAGAATAACAAGGAGAAAAAGCTGGAACATAATTGCATTGCCTGGAAAACAGAGATTTTCTCGCGCACGCTCGCTCTCTAACGAGCTTTCTTTCTTCTTCGTCAAAGAGCCGAGACTCCAGGCCAGACGCCGTCTCCCGGGGCCGAAACCGGGAGAGTGCCCCTTCCCCGCCGTCCCCACGCCACCTCCCAAGGGATTTTCCGAGTGGCTCGGCCGCCGCTGGCTCGTTCCTTCCCGCCTTTCCTCCTTCCCTCGTCCTGGAACCTCCAACTGCAGGCCCAGGCCCGGCCTGTGCGACCAGACCCCCGACTGCTGCTCCCAGGGCCTTGCATCAGGGCAAAGTGGAGGCTGCGTGGCCCTCGCAAGCCCCAGAAACCGGAGCGCAGCATCCGTGCACGTGGGGTTCCCTCCGCACCGCCCTGCCCGGGGCCCCAGGCCACCAAGCTCCGGGGAAGGGGGGTGGAGGCCGGGGGACTCCTTCCTGGGGCAGCGTCTGCCACGCTCGCCGGGGCTAAGGCCTGCTCCTGGGCCGGGGGTCCCAGAGGGCCCTGGCCCAGCCCGTCAGCGGGGCCGGGTCTTTAATATTTAAAGAGCTCCCCGGACATTTCAAGAACCGCCCGACACGATTTCCTGTGATGCGAGTGCTGTCGGGACATCTGTCCTCTATGCCGATAATAAAGTCGCCGGGCTCAGAATGAACTGCTCGGCACGGCTTTGAATCAGGGCTCACATATGGTCGGTAATTAGCTGGCTATCTCTCGGAGTTAAATGATTTTTCTCCCTCCCCCGTTCGCATCCATAATAGACGCGAACAGAGTTGTTATTGTCCCCTGTTGCGGGGCATTCTGCGCCTGAATGAGCGGGGGCTGCTGTGTCGTCGCGGATTTGCCATATGGTTGCGCGGAGCCGGGAAGAATGGGCCACTGTGTGTTCACCCCGGACGCCGCGGCGCGGGCCGTGCCAGCCGGGCAGAGCCGGGTGCCCGACAGCGCGGGAGGAGCGGGCGCCACGGCCGCCCGCGGGCGCACCGCTGCGGCGCGGGAAGCCGGCGGGCCGCGGGGGCAGGGCGTGCGCAGGGATGGCCCCCAAGCGGGCAGGGTCCGCTCCCCGCGGAGGGCGCGCAGAGGACGCGGGACGCACGCGCCGACGGGCGCACGGCGGACGGAGGCCCCGCGCCGCCTCGGGCCCTCGCGCCCGTGCGGGCCGCGGCGGGGGCCGGCGCTGCGGCTGCAGCGGCCCCATTGTGAGGCCGGCGAGACAATGGGCGGCCCGAGGAGGCACCTGCTCGCCTGAAAGGCCCGTAAATCGCCGCCGCGTCCAGCTGCCTTCCCGCCCCTCCCCGCGGACCAGCGAGCCCAGCGCGGCCGCGCCCGGCGGGGGAGGCTCCCGCCCGGGCCGCCGCGCACCGCCGTCAGTCCGGCAGGGCAGCCTGGCACCGCGGCGCGTCCCCTCCCGCCCTCCGTGCGCCCTCGGCCGCGGTCCTCCCGGAGGGCCGGCACCCTCCCGCCCATCCATCCCGCAGGGCGCCCGGGCGCCCGCGCACCCAGCGGTGCTCTCGCCGGCTGGCCTTTGCCCTAGATTCTCGGGCCTTTGTTGTCCGCGCTGCTGCTGTTTATGATATTGGGCGTTCATAACATTGGGTATCGGGGAAAGCGGCCTCCTGGGGGCTCCCAGCCGCCGCCCCCCCAGGGCCAGGGGGAAAAACAACCCTGCCGCCGCCCCCCAGGGCTGCTGCGCGGCCTCATTTTGCTAAACTGAAGCCCTGGCCCAGTTGGGGCCTTGCTGGCCCTTAAAAGCAGAGGCCCACGCCCTCCCCCACCAGTCCTGGCTGCCAGGCCTGGGGGTCCCGCACTTCCCACCCACCACCACCCCCCTAAGAAGCTGAGCTGAGGCCTCCGGCTGGGACACTCTGCATCTCCCTGGACGTCATTGCCAACCTCCCTCCCGGGAGGGGAGAGGCCGGGGCTGAGGCGAGCAGGAAGTGGTCGGGGCGGCTGCGGTGCCACCTGGGATGTGCCCAGAAGCCGCCTGGGTGTGCCCAGGCGCAGGGAAGGCTCGCCTTGGGGCGCAGGCCTGCTCCAGACCGCCAACCGGAGGCGGGCACTGGAGACGGGCCACCCCCGAGCAGAGGGCCGGCGTGGCCCCCGGCCTTGGACTAGGGTGCCGAGGCCAGCTTCCTCCGCCTAGGGCAGCGTCCCCTCCCTCCGCGGGCCGGACATCCTGGCTGTCTCCGCAGGGGGGGAGCGGGGCTCCGACTGCGGGGTGTGTCCTTGGCACGGCGCCGCTCTGGGAACCTCCAGGTGTGGGCACACGGGCTGGGCGGGGGCTTCCTTCCAGGAAGAGGCCTGCATCCAGTTCCCAGGTCTTCGGCAAGGCCAGGCCTGTGCTGGCCGCCGGCACGGTGCACCCCAGCCGGCGCCGCGTCCCTGGTCCCGCGGGGGCTGGCCGAGAGGGACACCTGGCCAGCCCCGGGCCTGCTGCTGGGGCCTCCTGCCCGCCGCCCCCCCACTCTCCCCGGCTCTGGAGTTTAATCACCCTGAAGTAGCTGGTGCTACCCTCATCGCCCCTCCGTCCCCTAATGAAGGGCCGGCGCTTCCTGCTCCCTCTCCTCTCCCGACATGGGAGAAGAATGTTTTTTCCCCTTCCTTTGATGTCTTTCACAAGTTCATCTCATTTCCTGCCTGGGCATTTCTGACCTCCAGGGGCTCCCACCAGCCCAGCTGCACCGCCGGTTCCCTCCTTGGTGCCCCGCCCAGACGGTCCCTCTCTGGCTGTGCAGTGGCCCAGCCAACTCAATTTCCTCCCACCTGCCCCACCTTCTTCCCAGGCCTCAGAAAAGAAAGGCTTCTCACTAGGGGTCCATCGCCCCAAGGCAACTCGCAGAGACCTGCTTCCCCAGGACCCTGCGCCCCCGAGCCCTGCCCCTTTGGGCCGGCCGGTTCTGTGCCTTCCGCCTCCCCGGTGGGGCAAGCGGGTGGAGGCGCGAGGGGGCACGGGCCGCAGGGCCTCTGACGCCCTGAGCACGCAGAAGCCTCTCAAGCGAGCGTGGGAGCCCGGGAGAGCAGGACGGTGGGGGCTGCCTCCGAGCCTGGCTCCGGGAGCCCCCGGCGTGGCAGGTGTGGAAGGAGAGCAAACCCCACAACAAGGCACTGGGAGAAAACAAAGCAGGGAAAACCAGCAAGTCCTCTCGCAGAATTCAGATGCTCTGGCTGGCACGCTCCCTCCCCTCCCCACCCCCACCCCCGGCGCAGGGCTCTGGGCACCAGCAGAAGCTGTGACGGCACGAGCAGGACCCTGGGTGCTGGCACCCAGACCCAGCCGTTCTCTGGGCCGTTCCCTTAGACCTGCCGGTTCAGGCCTCCAAGCCCCAGTGTCGGACGGCCTCGGGAGCCAGCCGGCCGAGGGGCAGAGGGGCTGCTGGGGGCGGACTGTGAGCCGTGGGTGGCTTCGTGGGCTCGAAAGAACATTGGAGCTAGACAGGCCCTCAGAGGCTCTCAGTACACCACTCTCCGTCCGAGAGGGGAAACTGAGGCTCAGAGCGGGGAGAAGCCTCCCGCTTTGCTTCCCTCACCAGAGACGGACCTCAGGGCGGGCAGCGGGTGCCAGGCGCCAACAAAGAGGGAAGTCTTGAGTGGGAGACAGCCAGGAGGACACCCGCCTCCGTCCCTGGTCCCAACGGCACCCCAAGAGGCGGAGCTGGCGCAGTCCCCCCCAGGTGTCGGCCATGTCAGTCGTGAGCCAGCCAGCCCAGCCCGAGGCCCTGCCCACGGGCCCCCAGTGGCCGCAAGGACAGCCTCGCCCCCACCCCGAGGGGGATTCTGGGGGCAGCCCCTGACCATCACCCCCAGGAAGTAGCTGAGGGCGGGTGGCAGTTTCCAGGAGCAGGGGGTGGTGCGTGCTCACAGACAGCCTGCAGGGGAGACCCCATGTACCCCTGGGGCGGGCAGGCCCCCGCCAACGTGCCTCCTGCCACCTGCGTGGGACGGTCTCTGTGGAACGGCGGCACCATTCTTATCGCCACTGCGGTCACTAAGGGGACCGATGGCTCAAGAGAGGTTCGGAAAAGCAGCGACATGTCAACCAGCCTGGATTCCAGGGGCACGCGTGGAGTGTCCTCTCCCTGTGGGGACCGTCCCGCAAGCGGGGCAGCCACCATGCTGCCAGAAGGAAGCGAGGCCCCCCCCTGGGGGGTCTCGATGTGACCGGGGCATCCCTGGGCCAGTGGGTGCCCTGGGCGGCGTCTCCTGTGAAACTCAGCGCGGCGGTGGCGGTGGCGGTGGCAGGCGGGTGGCCACGATTTCCTGTCGTTTTGAACAAAGCACCGGGCCTCGCCTGGAGGCGAGCGGCAGTCTCCTGGAATAATGGGGGGCGGGGGGGCTCTCCCGACACGCCACCCTGAAGGTGGGGCCCCGTGGCACCTGCCAGAGCGACGCCTGCTCTGGTGGGAAGGATGGACCTGCGTGGGAGGAGCAGGGGTGTGAGATCAAGTTGAAAATAATAAATGAAGTCAAGAAAAGTAAACATGAATAGTAACCGTTGGGAGAGGGAAACAGACCGACCGGCTCAGGAGACCGGGGGCGCCGGGGGTGGGGGGTCTGCTCGGCTCACTTGGGCTTTGTTGCCACTGCCCAGACTTTTTTTAAAGGAGATACAAGCGATACTATTGCCATTACAAGCGATACTATTGCCGTTGCTGAGGAAAACATACAAACAGCTACAAAGTTAACAGAAACAGAAATTATGTGCCTGTCCGTGCACGTGTATGCTGTGTATATTGCGATACACACAGAAGAAGGCAGAGAGGGCTGGTGCCCTTATCAGGCGTTGCCATGGCGCCAGCTCCGAGGCCGCGGAGGAGGGGTCCCCGAGTCCTGTGCACGCGCCCACGGCTCTGCCTCTCCCTGGACCCAGCTCCGAGGTCTGAGCGAGAGGCCCTTCCTGGCGTTCGGTCCGCTCAAACGCAGGAAGTGCTCGTGGCCTTCCTTTCTGTGTTTCTGAAAATCCACGCTAAGGGAAAACAAGCTTGCTTTTAACTTGGGTGGCGATTGCTTGGTGAGTCCGGAAGGCAAGCCCCTGGGACGTGCCGGGTCAGCCCTGGGCACTACCAGGAAGGGCACGGGGCCCGAGGGCCGAAAGCTCTTCGGGGAAGCCGGACTGGACCCCTCCCGTGGACGCCAGTGGGCTTGGTAGAGCACCTGCTTAGGGGGAGGAGGCTGCGGCTGCTGGCGCCGTCCCTTCCCAGGCTGGGGGGTTAGAGACCACGCAGCTCTCCCGGAACCCAGTCGCCATGCCGGGAGGAAGCCCAAGCAGCCCGAGGAGAAGCTCCCGGAAAGGGACCGAGGCCCCAGCTGGTGCTGGTTGCTTGCACCGGGCGTGGGCCTGGGCCAGCTTGGAAGGCCATCCCCGCCCGCATCAAACCTCCCTGACGGCCCCCGGCAGGTGGGGCCGAGCTCCCCCCACGTTCCTGACTCACGGCATCGCCACGAAGGCAGGGAAGGGGAGAAGCTGAGTGGGGATGCCGATGGGGCAAAGGCCTCGGCCCATCCCTCGGGGGTCCTGGAACCGGGAGGGTCCCTCAGAGCTGTGTGTCCAAGGCAAGGGCCTGGGCTTTGTCCCCGAGCCCCCCACAGTCCCTGGGGCAGGTGGCCATGGGAGGGTGTGGCCCTGCTCACCTGGGAGCAGGTCCTGGAGAAAACCCGGCTGAGCCTCAGCCGCCGGCAGTCCTGCCTCGCCCTGCAGCTCGCTCGGCCGGGCCACGCTGGGCCTGGTGCCCCAAGCCTCACTGCCACGGCCCGAGCCCCGGACAGCCAGCCTGTCGGCCATCAGTGCGGCGACAGGGAGGGAGAGGTGTAGGGGACTCGTGGCTCTTCATTCGCCGGCCGCTTGTCCTGCTGCCCTTGGCTCAGGATGATTCACCCCCAGGCAGGATGGACAAACGGCCACCAGGCCCAGCGGTGTGCCCCGGGTCAGGGTCACTGCACACCAGCCCCTGCGGACACGCTCCCCGCCTTGCCCAGGGACACGTTGGAAAGCCCGTGTGACCACGACAGCAGGCAGGAGGCCAACCCTGCAGGACCGGATCCCCAGCCCCTCAGTGGGCCGCCGGCTTCGGCACCTGCGGGTTGCTGGCACAGGGTCAGAGAGGAGTCCCCCCTCCAGGGCATGTGCCCCAGTTTCCAGGGCGTCCGCCAGCGGTGAGTTGGGATCCTCGGAGAAAGCGTCTGCGTCGGTGTCCTTGACTTCATGCTGCGTAACAAACACCCCGGCTCACAGCCACACGCACAGCTCCCAGTGTGCCTGCCGGCCCCATGCCCGGGGACAGTCCCGCCCCACCCCTGCAGCCGGGCCCCGCTGGATGCTCGGGTCACAGCGAAGGGACGCCACACCCCGGCTCATGTGGCTTCTGCCCGGCAGTGGCCTGTGCACGTCGGCAGCCAGAGCAAGCCCTGCAGCCGAGTCCCCTGGCGACGGGCAGGAGCCGAGGCGGCCTCCGTGGGGCCGGCAGCAGACACGTGGGCACCGGGACGATCGGCATGGAGCCCCCTGGACGGGCCCCGACCACGCGTGGAGGCGGCCACCCCGGCCAGGTTGCAGCCAGGCCCTGAGGAAGAGCCACCACCGTCCCTGCTCACTTTTAAGGGTGCTTGTCCTCATTGTGTCAATCCGAATGAGCCTCCTCTTCCCCTTAAATTCACTGAAAACTGGTGGTCAGTGCGGCCTGCGCAGGAGAAAAGTTTGCCACCAGCGTCTTGGACCGGACCTCTCCCTCCCGCCGGTGGGGCGCAAGCGGGCGCGGCCACTTTGCCGGGTCACCACGGAGGTTAGCGCGCTCCGCCGCCCGACCCAGCTCTTCCTGTCCCCGCCCACGGAGTGCACGGCGCCACGAGGGAATCACGTAGACTTGAGATAACCGTGGATCGAATTTTGTTTTATTTTTTTATTTTTTCCTAAGAAACAGTCCAGACAGCACCGGGGAGGCAGCCTGGCGGTGGGGCCGGCACTCTGCCGATGAGCGACCCCCGGCCACCACCCTGCACCTCGGAGCCGCTGTGCTCGCCCGCCGGGTGCCCTAGCGGGCGGCGCCGGAGTCTGGCGGGCAGGGCTCCTGCGGAAAGTAAGCGTGTGTCCTGGGGCCCGCGGGGCCTGGCTGCCAGGGCAAGTCCGGGCAGGGTGGCCTGAATCGCACCGTGCGTCCGAAAGAGGGGCTTCGACCCTTCGCTCTCCCGTTTGTTCCCTGGGCAGGCGCTCCCCGCTCAGGCTCGGAGAACAGCCCCCATTGAACAGCCCCCATTCGTACGTAGGAGCAAACAGACTCCTCAGGGGCACCCCCATCCCCCGCCCCACCCAGGCCATCGGAGAGCCCCGCCAGGTCCCCCTCCAGGCACACCTCACAGCTCCCCCGCCCCCCCAGCCCCAGGGCCTTTGCCCCCGCTGCTCCCTCCGCCTGAGCCGGCCTCCCATTGCATCCTCGCACATCCCAGCCCCGCCTCAGCCAAGCGCAGCGGTGCCCTGCCCGCTGGGGCCGGAGGGGCCCCCCGGCCCTCACTAAGCAGGTGTCGTTCTGGCATCTGCCGCGGCAGGGGCGGCTCCCGGGGGCCGGGGGCTGTGTCCCTCTCATTCCCTGCTGGGTCTCCGGTGCCCGAAGCAGGGGCTGGCACGCTGGACGCAACTGGGTGTTTGCCAAACCGCCGTCTTGCCTGTGTGGCCCCGGGAGCCCATCACCAGCCCCCACACCCCCACCGCCCAGCAGCCTCGGCCTCTGTCACCCTGCTTCGCTGCCTCCAGGGCCCCCCACCGCCTGCAGATAAAATCCGCCCTTTGGCCCCAGCCCATCGGACCCGGAAGGTCCAGGAGGCCAGCGGGGGAGGGTGGGGGTGGGGAGCCTGACAGGCTCACCGACAAGGCACCCCGTCAGCGACTCATGGCCAGGCCACGTGCAGGTCCCACACCCCCCTCAGGCCGGGCCAGAGGGGGGTCCGAGGCCCTGGCCCCCGGGGAGACGCCCATCAGCACCCCCGCCCCACGGGGGCTCCGCCGAGGCCTTTGCCCTCGCTCGGCGCCAGGCCCCGGCCCGCCTTCGCACGCCTGGGCCCCGTGCCTGGCCCACCGCTGCCCAGGGCAGCCCCTCCTTAGCCTCTGCCTGGCTGTCCCTGCTTTGTTGGCTTACAGGTCACAGGCCCCGTGGTTTGCCTTCCCGGCTGGGTCCCCAGGAAGTGGCCTCTCGCTGGAGCCCAGCTCTGTGCCGGGCCTGCCCACTGGGCTCCGCAGGCCTGAGCTCCGCGCCCTGGGGCCTGGCTCTGCTCCCCACCCTGGGCCCACCCTGCGCCCACCCTGCCAGGGACAGGAGAAAATGGAGCTTCAGGCAGCAGAGCCCGGCAGCTCTGGGCCAGCGTCCCTCGGCCCTGCCCAAGGCAGCAGCTCGGCCTTGCGCACGCAGGTCACTCCCTGCCTCAGTTTCCTCCTTAGACAAGCAGGGACCAAGGTGGGGTCCCATGTCCGACAGGACCTCCCTGAAGACGGACCGCGCTCAGCCCTTGCCTGGCACAGAGCAAGGACCCAGCGCTGGGGGCCGTCACGTTGTCACGGTCACTGTCATTATCATCCTCACCATGGGTCCCCGGTGCAGCAGGGCTCCGACATGACAGGCGGCAGACCCACCGCTGTGTGTGCCCTGGGGTCGGGCCGGGCCTGGGGACAGTAAGGAAGGGCGCAGGCAGACAAGCAAAGGGTGGCCAGGTCACCCTCGCCCAGGACGTCCGAGGCAGGAAGCTGAGGCCCACGGAGGGAAAGGAGGGCTTGCCCGAGCCCAGAGTCACAGCCCAGTGCTTTTTCCCTGTAGGGCGACCTCTGGGTCCCCCTTGCCAGCTGGAGCCCCAGGAAGAAACCTGCCCGAGAAAGGACACAGGTGGTCGCTGCAGAGACGCCCACCCTTGAGGCACACCTGAGCCGCACCACCCCCCGTCCCTGGCCTGGGGGCCAGGGCTGTGAGCCGAGGAGCAGGCAGGACCCGCCCGCCCAAAGGAGGAGGGCTCTGTGGCCACTGTGCCTGGGGACTGCAGGGTGCCCGGGCCTCCAGGTTCGGTCATCGTAACACTTCTTAACTGGGGGGCAGGGTCCCGCAGGTCCCCTCCCCACCTCCGCTCTCACACTGGGGGTCAGAGCAGGCCCGTTCCCCCAGCAGAGGCTGGGGCCTGAGTCAGGTCTGTGCCACCCGATGCCGCATTCCGGGGCGACCAGGCTGATTGATTCGGAGCTGGAGGGGGCAGGGGCCCCACTGTCACGGGGGGGATGGGGTGAGCCGTCCCAGCATCTGGCCTCATCTGGGCCTCGGGGCCAGGCCGTGTTAGGCAGTTGAGGTGGGCTCACTGCAAGGCCACGTGTGTCTCCGGAAGCGACAGTTGAGCCCAGCCTTTGTCCCTGACCGTGGGGGGACACCAGCCCCCACACCGGTCACTGAGAGCACAGGACTTCTCCACGTCCCCTGGCACCGGCGAAACTGCCGCTGGCCTGCTGGTTTTTTGCTATTTTGCGTCACCCTTTCCATTGTAAGCCATAATTTTCAGAGGTTTATAGGTCGGCTATTTTTTAAAAAACGCCTCTCCTTTGTGACGGAAAGGGAGAACTTTGAAACCAGAAGGCTGGTGGGTGCCCGAGGTCCCCAAGTCCAAGGGTGGGCGCAGCCTGGAGTTCTCCCGCAGAAGTCCCCAGGAAGCCCAGCAGCTTCCCCTTGTCTTCCCCTCCCCCGCCCTGCAGGCCTGTGGGCCGCCCCTCCCCCCAGTGCAGGGCCACCGAGCCCAGGACCCTCCGGGGGTCTCTGCAAACCCTGGAGCATCTGGGGCTCCACTTTGTGTGGGTGGGTCCCCGGGTGAGCGCGGTCAGGAGGGGGTCTGCATGGGCCAGCCCCTGCACGCGGGTGCCCGCCTGAGGCCCACGCGGGCTCAGGACAGGGCGGCTGGGTGTGGCGGTTGCCTTGGAGCGAGGGGGTGCAGTGAGCCCGATCTGCGAGCACACCCCGCACCTGTGTGTGTGTGTGTGTTGTGTGTGCAGAACGAACGCAGAGCCGGGCGGGGCCGCTCATCCCTAAATTAGGAGCCTGTGGCAGGTGGGCGCCAGCCAGCCTGCCTGGAGACCGTCCCTGACTTTGGGGCTGCCCCGGGGGGTAGTCTATCTCCCTAGCCTTGGGGGGGGGGCCGGGCGGGGAGCTGGAGTCAGCACAAGCACACACGGAGCTGAGATGCAGCATTTGTCGGCCTCTTTATTTCGAACCCGGCGGAGGAGGGGCCGGGGCAGTGGTGCGGTCGGCTCAGGAACCGTGTTTAACAGAGTCGTCTTCAAGTTTAAAGTAACCCCAATAATAAAAGACAGAGCGAAAGCGCGAAGAGACTGCAAGCTAGGTGGGCTGGTGCGGCAGGCAGGCAGCTAGGGCTTGTGAGCGACCCCCCCAGAATCCGCTACAAAAATAAATTTACATTTGTGGGTAACCAGGTGCGGGTGACGCGCCTTTGGCATGGCCAATAACCGAGCTGGCGCGTGGCAGAGCGGCCCACGCCTCGACATAAATAGAAAATATAAGTTAGTATAACTTTTTTTTTAAACTTTTTGTACAAATATACATGTTTTTTTCCTTTTTTTTTCTTTTTTTCATTTTTTTTGCACTGAGTTTCAGCAGAGATTAAACACTTTATATAAATGACTCTTAAAGCTTTACACCTTGGGACCAGTGTGCTCTCCGTGCAGGATACATTTAGATATAAAAGAGTTATTAATACATTGCACAGTTTTCAAACTTTAAACACAAAACCGAACGCTGCTGGTGGCAGCCGCCGCCGGTTGCTGCTACATGGACGGTCCCAGCCGAGGCCCAGCGCTCTTCTCTTATCCGCTGCCCAGCGGGTCCCCTCAGGGCTCTTTGGGTGTGAGGCTGCGGGAGACAAACACCGTGAGGGGGGTGGGAGACCACAGCGACCAAGAGGACCCCCGGGACCCCGCCCCGCGCCCCCAGCCGCCGCACTCACCTCATCGCAGACGCTTGCGCGGGGTTTGCTCCGGGGAGCCCACGGCTGGGGCGCCGCCAGGAGCGTTGCATCCCGCGGGGACCTCGTTGGGCTTGGCCTCGGGCGCAGATCTCTTGCGCTTGGCAAAGAAATCTGCGGCGACAGCGCGCGCGGCGGGTCAGGGCGGGGCGGGCTGGGGAACCTAAGAGAGGGCCGGGGTGGGGGCGCCGTCCCCGTCCGCGCCCAGGTCCGCGGCGGGTCAGCTTTGTTTACGTCGCCGCGCGATGTGCTGTGTAAGCGCTTCCCCTCGCCCCGCGACCAAGCCCCCCGAGACCGCCGCGCGCACTTAACCCCCTGCGCGCCTCGATCGCCACCCCCGAGGAGGGACTCCCGCGGCCGGGGATGGGACCCCGCGCTCGGAGGGGGCCAGGGCGCGCCGTCCCATCCCTCCCGCGCCGGAGCGAGCGGCCAGAGAGCCCAACCACAGGGCGGGGGCCGCGCGGCCGCGCCCTTCGCGCAGCGGGCCCTTTAATGCCACGAGAGAAGGCGGGGACCCACCGAGGCCCCCAAAGGCCGGGGAGCACGGCCAGCTGGACAAAGCAAGGCCGGACCGGGCTGGGGCGGGGCTGAGCGGGACTCACCAGAGATCAGAGGCCCCGGCAGCTTCTTGATCCCAGCGGCTCCAGCGCCGGCGGCAGCGGCGGCAGGGGCGGCAGCGGCCACTGCGGTGGCTGCGGCAGCGGCCGCAGGGCCCGCCGCGGGGCGCCCCGAAATCCCTGAGTGCAGCGGCTCAGCCAGGGGCTCCTGGTTGCGCGGCGGCGGTCCCGCCTCCTGCTCAGCGCTCTCTGGCGGCTCAGCGTCAGGGGCCGGGGCCGGAGCCACGGCCGGGTCGCTGGCAGACGACGCCGGCGCCTCCTCCAGGCCGTCGAGGGGCTCGTCAGCCGGCGGCCCAGGGGGCGGGTTAGCACCCGCGCCTTCCGGGCGGGGCCGAGGTGGCAGGAACAGGCGGCAGCGCCCCACCTGCACCGTCTCGCGGTAGAAGGCGGGCACGGACTCGCTGTCCACCTCGGTCCACTGCAGGCGCCCGGGGCCCCGCAGCGGCACGTCCTGCTGGAAGTTGTAGTCCCAGCGGCGCTGGTCCTCGGCATTCAGCTCCGCGAGGCGCATCTGCAGCTCGCGGCTCAGCTCCTCGTGGTCCACCGGCCCGAAGAGGCTACGGCAGGCGCTGCTGCGCACTATCTGGGGATAGGCGCGGCGGGAGACAAGGCGCTCCATTGCCAATTCGCTGCAGAGATACACGTCGGCCGTGGCCAGGGACCGCACGGGTCCGGGCCACGGGAGAGGAGAGGGGAGGGGAGGAGGAGGAGGAGGAGGAGGAGAAGGAGAAGAGGAGGGCGAAGGCCGGGCGCAAGGGAGACCCCGCGCGTTCGGAGTCTGCATGGGCAAAGGGACGCGGCGGGCGCGGCGGCTACCTGGCTGTCGGGCCGTGCACGGCTCCTGAGTCTCGCTCGCTCTGTGGTCCGGCCGCCGGCCGCGCCCCCTCGATGCCTGTCCTCGCTCGCTCGGGTGGCTTTGGCCTGGTTGGCACCCACCGAGCGCAGAGCACTTGGCTGTGGAACGCCCAGCCCTCGCGCGCCCCTTTTATACCCGAGGGTCCCACGCCCACAGCTCGCGGGCCCCGCCGCGATTAGCATAAAGTAGTATTTTCAGTTTCAACAACACGGCCTCGATTGGCCCGCGCCGCTCCCCCCACTCGGCCCGCGGCCCGGCCCCCGCGCGCCGCCCATTGGCCGCGAGCACACACCCACCCGGGGCGGGCGGGGCGAGCGGGCGGATTGGCGGGGCGCGGGCGCGGGGAGCGGGCTCGAGGGGCGGGGCCGGAGTTAAAGGGCGCTGCGGGCGGTAACGTGACACCGCGGCGCCCCGCCCCCTCGCCCCACTTCCCCCGCCCCCCGTTGGCTCCTTTGTCTGCCCGCGGGGGCTGCGCGGCAGCAGTGGCTCGAGCGCCCCCCTTCGGCCGGCGCGCCCTCCCTGGCGCGGCGAGCGACGGTGCCCCGCCGGCCCCGCGTCCGGCCCGGACCGACTCGCCCTTCGAGGGTGCCCAGCCCGCCGCCAGCTCTCGCCCTTGGGCTTCCCGCACGGGCTGACGGGGCTTTAACCCGCCGCAGCCAACTCGCCCCCGGCTGGAGCGAGATGGGGTCCCGCGCGGCCTGCCGCGCCCAGGGCTTGCGTCTTCGAGGGCTTCGCGCACCTGGAGACCTAACACACCTGCTGGCCCTAAAGCTCTGCAGCAGGAAGAAGGGGGCCGGAGGGAGGGGGGTCGGCTCCCCTCTTTCACCGCAGCGGCGGCGAAGTGTGGGGCACCTTGAGTTCTGGACCTCCTCCCCCTGGGGCCCCAGTCCGAAGCCTCAAGCGCTTGCGGCCCTCCCAGCCCTGCCCAGCCCGCCCTGGGCTAGGGCCGTCACGTCACTGTCCGCCGGCACCCTCAGGCCTGGCTGGGCCACTCCGGGCTGCGCAGGGCCACGTGGGACAACAGCGCGAACTGGCGGCTGGGTGGGGTGCTTGTCCGGGGCCTGGAGGCTCCTCCGTGGGGTGAGCCTCGACTGGCTTGGCTAATCCTCTGTGCCAGCCTGGTCCCTTGTCACTTGGAGAGCCCCCGCCCCCGGTGGAGCCCTGCTCTGCTACATGAGCTGCACCTCTCGGGTCAGGCGTGCCCGGAAGACCCCTAAGAATGAAGGGGCGTGCCTCCCAAAGGGGTTGGGGGGGCTGACCCCGAGAGGGGGAGTGCCCACCAGGGCACGCCGCTGGCGTGGCGGCGCACGGCTTCCAGCACACCTGGACAGGACGCCGTGGACGCGCGTGGCTCTGTGTTGTGCTGCAGGGGGGCTGGGGGAGGCGAGGCTTGAAGCGAGAGGGGCAGACAGGAGAGGGCACCGACCCAGGGGAGGGACGGGGGGACGCCACTCGGGGTTCCTGAAAGCAGCAACGAAGGCGGTTTGGGGTGTTGATGTCTTTATTTTCCCTGCACTGCGTTTACAAGCACCGGCACTGCTGTTTGTGTTCGGGAAAATAGGAGAAACTGACCACAGCCTGACCACGGCCCGCTCCCGAGGCCCATGGACCTCTGACGTCACCTGGCCTGGGGACAGAAGGGGGCAGGGCCTTCCCAGCCCATGCTCAGGGCCACAGCGGGCAGCGACCACAACACAGGGAAGCACGCAGCCCCCAGCGTGGCCCGAGAGGTCAGGGCGCCTTGGCCCGCCACCAGCCCAGGCCCGTCCTCCAGGCCCTCTTCCTTCCTCGAGAAAGGAAGGCACACGCTCTGGACCAGCACCCAGCCTGCCCCGCACTGATGGGCTGGGGACCACCAACCACCCCCACCCGAACCCTCCATGACCACTGGCTGCTTCCGGCAGGTGGGCCCCAGGACCCCCCACGGCAAGAAGCCCAGCAGCATGTGACACTGAGTCCTGCCTCCAAGGACTGGCAGGGACACATTCCCACATGCCTCACGTCACGAAGTGTGGTGGCGGTGGCTGGGCCTCACCTGTTCCACCGGAAAGGAGCTGTGGGGGCCCCACAGCTGGGAAGGAGCAAGGTTCAGGCCGGACCCTCCCCCCGCTTCCTGGCTTCATCTTCCGTTTCTCCGGGGGCCACGGGACCACCTCCTTTCTGAGCAGAGCGGTGTCCTTCTCCGAGTCCGTGACCCTGAATTTAATCAGGAAGGGGACCCACTGGCTTACTGAACCTCCGAGCCCCAGGACTGGGGCTGGGCCCCACCCTCCCCCACCAGGAACAGAGCTGGCTGAGGACCGCGGTGGGGCTGGGGGCTGGCAGCCAGAGGCCCCTT
This sequence comes from Glossophaga mutica, assembly GCA_039655065.1. Classification (NCBI taxonomy): domain Eukaryota; kingdom Metazoa; phylum Chordata; class Mammalia; order Chiroptera; family Phyllostomidae; genus Glossophaga; species Glossophaga mutica. Next base: position 1,828,217 of record CM077308.1, read on the forward strand.
CCACCCCAAGGGGCCCAAGCAGGCCAACATCTGCGTGGATGCAACCACCCAGCTCCACGTTTGTAATTAAAAATATTTCCAAAGGAAGAAAGGAAGCAAAAGAAACAATGTTTGTACGTGTTGCCGCGAACAGCTGGTCCCCAGGACCAGCCAGGACGGCCCCCGGCTGCCTGCCGGAGCGCCCCAACTCCTGCGTGCCTGGGCGTGGGGCAGCCCCTGCGGGGGTGTCAGAAGCACCCACCCCCCTGCTGGACTCTTGCAGACACGTTTGTGCTTCTGACCCCGTCCAGCCGAGGGGTCACGCATTCACCCAGCCGCCCTTTCCCTCCAAGCACGTGGGCAGCCCTCCAGTCTCCACCCCAAATGGGAGCCAGGGGGGCGCTGCCCTGCAGGCCGGTGCCCCGCACCAGCCACTCGGCCCTCTCCTCTGCCGGCAGCCGGCCAGTGGGGAGCAGGGGAAGGACGCCTGGGACGGAGGAGCCCCAGGACGGGGAAGCCCTGTAGCACCACGCAGAACAGGGCCCCCGCCAGCGCCCTCCGCGCCCCGGCCCCAGCGATGGGGCGAGAAGCCAACGCTGGTTTCGTCTCAGTCCGCTGTGGACATTTCTGAGATGGGGAAACGGAGGCTCGGGAAGGCGAGCTCTCTGTGGCTTACACTAGTCAAGACGGAGGGCCCACACCCGGCCCCTGGTGGGGTTTAGCTCTCCCCGCGGGGGCTGGATATCCCGGCTCCGTCCATAGCTCCGGAGGCTGAGGCTCGGTTCTCCGATTGTGGCGGGAGTGAGGTCGCCTCGTCCCCGGCCCCATGCTGCCCCCTGGTGCCCGACGGCTGCAACAACGCCTCGCGGCTGCCCAACCCTCCCTTCTCCCCCCGAGCCCCGCGGAGCTGCTCTGGAAACCCACCCGCGCAGCCTGCGTGGCGCGGCCGACCCCTCCAGTGCCCCCAGCACCCTGCAGGGGCGTCCGGGTCTGCGCCCCTCCGGCGGCCTCGCTGGCGCTGGCCAGGGCGGCGCCTACTGAGGGGCCGGAGGGGTAACTCGAACCAAGACGACGCCAGCCACCCCACGCCTGCCCCGCGTGGCCGTGCTCCCGGCCTCACGAATCCTTCCCAGAGCCCGCAGAGGGGAGCGCGTCGACGCCCGTTTTGCGGGGCAGGAACCCGAGGCTCCCGGATGTGCCTGAGCCCTCCCAGCGCTCTGCGGGGGCAGACCCGTGCCTGCCCCCAGCCCGCAGTCCTCCACGGTGCTTCTGCGGGGGCCTCGTGGGCACGGCGGCAGGAGGGAGGGAGTCCAGGGTCCCAGGGTTAACTTCCCAACAGCCCCCTGACTCCCGGAGCCAGGGCTGGGCACCGGTGACGACGGCTGACCCCTCTGGCACGCCCCCTCCAAGGGTGACCGCGCTCCTGCCAGGCCCATCTGCCTTCCCCTTGCAGGGCTCGACCTGTCCCCCTCGCACCCCACCAGGGAAAAGCCCTCACTGCCTCATCCAACCCCCCCCCGCAGTCGAGGGGTGCCCACTCGGCCCTGGAAGGCCCCGGCCCCTGGGCCTCCCCTCCCCTCCTACGAGGGGCCCTGGAGGCCCCGAGGGCGTGGGGAGTTACAGATTAACCAGCCAGCCCCCAGCGACAGGCGGAGGCCGGCTCTGCGCCCGAGCAGGGGAGGCTTTCCGGCGCCTTGGCGGGGGCCCAGCGCCTGCGCCAGAACCTTCCTCCCGCACCGAGTTCCCGCGCTCCGCTCGCGCGCCCCGCCCCGGGCCCCCCCAGGACGGGCTGTTCTCGCGGCGGCTGCCAGACACGTCCTCCGCAGGTGCCGGCCTCCCTCCGGGGACGCGTCCGCAGGCCGAGCGCCGAGATTCGACAGCTCTGGTTACAGGGGCTGCCTTGTGCGCGGGGGTCCCGGCCGGGTCCTCTCGCCCCGGGATCGGTGGGCCTGGGGGAGGGGTAGCGGGAGCAGGGAGCAGCCCCAAACCCCACCCTGCCTGGGGCTGAGGGTCTCAAGCAGGGGGCCCCTCCGAACTGGTTCGGGGACTTTTCTGGTTTCAACACTGAACAGCCCGAGAGACCCGGACCGTTGGTCATCTCTGCCCCAGCCAGACCCTCCCAGGGCCCCAGTGGGGCGCAGGCACGGGGCAGGGTCTCGGGGTGAGCAGGGACTTGCCTGACCACTCTCCGTGGCCCCGTCCGAGCCCCCTGGGGCCTCCTCCTCAGGCCCACGCACAGCACACAGACTGGCCTTCGAAGGGGATGGCTCGAAACCAACCCTGGAGGGGCCGAGAGCCCTCCCCCCGGAACTCATGCCCGCTGTGCGTGCCCCAGCCCGACTTTCTGTCCGTCTCCTTGGGCTAGTGGCAACCCCTGGGAGTCAACATCTTCTGCCTGAGGGGTACGCCAGGGCCCCACCCACCACGTGGTGTTCAGAGAAGCCAGCAGTGTCAGGAAGGAGAGGTGAGGGTGCCCATGAGCCCCCCACCCCGTTCCTTCCCCCCCACCCCGCAGCTGGGACCGGCCCTGCGGTTACGGAGGAAGGAGGGGCAGAGCGCCCCAGCCGCTGGCTTCCTAGGCCTTGGCAGAGACCGCGCTGTGGACGTCAGCTGGGCACCTACGAGGGGGCAGACTCCGGGGCAAGACCCCTGCCCCACAGCGGGCCCCCCCCCCCCCGTGAGGAGTGGGCCCCCGGCCGCTGCCTGTCCAGGGCCGGGGAGGAGGAGAGCCTTCCCCACTTCGCTCGCTCCCCGGTGCATTCACTCATCACGTCTTCCCACGTCCTCTCAGCCAAGTTTGGAGGGTGAACGGCAGTTTAGCAGGACAAGGAGAGGAGGGAAAGGCGGTCAGACCCTGGCCGGTCCTCCTGGAGGCCAGGGCTGCACAGAAACGGGGGCTCAGACGAAGGGGTGCCCGTTCCCTCCCTCCCCCGACAGCCTGGGCACGGAGGGGTGGGGGCTGAGGCAGGGGCGGCAGGCCCTGGGCCGCCTGCCAGACCAGTCCAGCCACCTCCCACCCGCCAGCCCGCCCCAGGCCCTGGGGCCCAAAGCTGGGCGCCTGCTGCCCTCTGGTGTCCGAAGACGGCATCGCCACCAGCAGCCTGCGGGCCCCCGGCTGGGGGACCGGGAAAGAGAACCCCAGCCTCATGGTGCCCCCGCTGCCCACTTCCCTCATCCGCACCACATGGGTGCCTTGGGCACGGGCCTCAGTCTCTGGGGCCCCCAGTCCCCTCAAGGCTGAGATGGGGGCATCTGCCCAACTCGGCCCGTCTCGGCTGTGTAGGGGGGAGCTCCATTTTCCAAAGAAACCCCTAACCCCTCGGTGTCGGGTGGGGGGCTGTCACTCACACCTTAGTGGGAAATAGCACCAGAGTGGCCGGGGGGCCGGGGGGCCAAGGAGCAGGGAGAGGGGAGAAGGGGGAGATCGAGGCTAAAGAGAAGGCCGGCCCCTCCCCCTCCTTTTCCCCTCCCCTCCCCCCTCTTCCTCTCTCTTCCCGCCCCTCCCCTCCCACCTTCCCTTCTGCGCCCCCCAGCCCTCCGCCCCTTCCTCCTTCCCTCCCTCCTCCCCCAGCTCCTCCTCTTCCTCTTCCTGCCCCGTCCCCCTACAGCTGCCGGCCCCCCAGCGCCCTCTGCCTGCGCCGGCCGTCAGTGCCGCTGGTTGAAGCCCCCAGCCTGTAGAGCTGGGGCTGACCTGGCCCCCATTCGGCCTGCACCCGCGCAGCCCTGCTGGCCCCAGTCCCGGGACCCAGGAGGCCAGGAGGGGCACCCACTGGGACCCTGGGCTCCAGCCCCCAAGACAGGTCCCATGTACAGGCAGGAGCTCGGCCTGGGGCGCAGCAGTGAGCAAGCAGGCGGGGGTGGGGTGCGCCCCCGCATCTCCATCAGCAGCCACACCCCCAAATAGACTAGCACCCAAGGGAACCCTGGGGTCCCCCTCCAAGCCATCCACAGCCAGGTACAAACTCTGACCCTCTACAGCTCCTGGGGTGACCTGTGCTAGGATGGTCCGAAGTGGGGAACACCAGGAGCCCCCATCAGGACCCACTCCCGGTTGGGGGGAGCAGGAGGAGCCTGAGAAGGGAGGAGCCCAGGCCTGGGTGGGGGTGCTCGAGTGTGAGCGGGAGCTGGGGAGGATCCCGGGAGCTGGGGAGGATCCCAGGAGCTGGCTGCCTCTGGAAGCACCCAAGGGCTCCAGCTGGGGCCCAGGGTCCTTGGACTGAGTCGTGCCACCAGCAGAGGTTGGGGGGCAGGCGAGGTGGGCCTGGTGCCAGGGCTCCGGGACCCTGGGATGCGGGGTTAGGATGGAGCACGGGGGGAGGAGCCAGGAGGACGATGCGGATGGAGGGAGGGACTGCCGCTGGGGGAGGACAGGCTGCGGGCCAGGGAGGCGGGCCGGGGGCAGCCCACCCTCGCACGGCGCCGGGCCCGGATTCCGGCTGGTGGCATCCGGCGTGTCCCCCTGGCCGCTCCATGCCAGCAGCCTTCGCTGGAGGGATGGGCAGGGGGTGGGGCAGGGCGGGGCTGCCTCCTGGCAGCCCTGTGAGGTTTGGAACCAGGCAGAGCGACTCCTTCTTCCCAGCTGTGTGACCTTGGGCAAGTGGCTTCGCCCCTCTGTGTCTCTGCTTCCTCATCTGTAGGGCTCCTGACGGGCTCGGAGGCCACGTCCTCTGGGGCCAGCCCGGGGGCCCCACACTGCCCTCAGTCTCTCCCTGCAGCCCAGAGGGGTGGACAGGGCTCAGCCCAGCACTGGAGACCACCCAGCTGCCCTTGTAATGAAAGCTGGACTGTTGCGCCCTGGCCGTGTATCTCAGTGGGTCAGAGACTCATCCTGATACACTCAGGGTTGCAGGTTCGACCCCCGGTCAGGGCGCACACAAGGAGTTGATGTTTTTCTCTCCTTTCCTCTCTCTCTAAGATCAATAAATGAAAAGCATTTTAAAAACTGGACAGATGCTGAGCCCCGGGGTGTGGGCTGGTGGCACTGCCTCCCCCAGCCCCACGACGTGCAGCCCCTAACGATGGCCTGACCGGAGGAAACATTATTGGCATAACAAGCAGCCTGGACAAGGCCAGCAACAGCCACCGCCCCCAGGGATCAGAGGAGTCTGCCACACGGACTTCAAGGACCGAGGTGAGTCTGTCCCCACCAAACAGCCACCTCCCCCAGCTGCTCGCGCACACCCGGCGCCCAGGGCCCGGCAGCCGCTGGCGGCCCCATGCCCGGCCCTTCGTGTGGGGATCATCTCGTGTGATCCTCCCGGGCACCCTACGAGGCAGGGTTCCTCTTGTCCCCATTTCACAGATGGGGAAGCTGAGGCTTGAGAGGATGGGTCACGGAGAGGCCAGCCTGGCGGGGCCCCCACTGGCAGTGGGCCACTGGCCACCCCTCGATGCGTCAGGTCAGGGCCTGGCCTGGGGGCGTCCAGTCGGTGTCCTCGTCCGCGTCCACCCATCCAGCCAGCAAACAGCCGTCTCGCCAGGACCTCGGGGCGCCCTCCCGTCCAGGGGCTTCCAGGCCAGTGGGCCGAGACAGAAATGGGTGAACACACCAGGTTTCCTGGGCTGCAGGCCAGTGGCCCCATGAGACAGGGGTCTGGGATGTGGCCAGGGCTGTGACTTCCGCCAAGTCCCACGGGGCATCTCCTGCTTCTTTGGTCTGCAAAATGTGAGCAAGACCCGGACGGCCTGGAGCTGTGCCGCAGACCACAGGCCCTGGGGCAGGAGCCCCCCGGCGCTCAGCAGACTCAGCAGGTCCCAGGCGCCCGGAGCAGAGCAGCAGGGAGGCTGGGCCGAACCTTCTGGAGATGCCCGTGTGGCTGTCCCCAGCAGAACCCAGATGGCCGGGATCCCTGAAACTGCCACCAGGCAGGGGAAGGTGACCAGGGGACAGCGGGGCGCGCTAGGACGCAGAGGGTGCACAGGTTCTCGGCCTCTCCTGGCTTCCGGAAGCCCCGCCTGCTTCTTTCTGGACTCTGCCGCGTTCCCGGTGGCTGGAGGCTCCGGAGGGCGCCGGATGGAAGCTCAGAGCACCAGGCAGCCCCTCCAGCAGCCGCCTCACCTGCCTCAGTCTCCCCCAGGCCAGCCTGGTGAACAGGTGTGTGCTGCTCCCGGAGCCCAGCCTTCCCCTGATGTTCAAAGGCCCGTCCCTGCCTGACTCCAGGCTGCCTGTCCCTCAGGGCCCTTGCCCCTCAGGCTCCCTGGACAGACAGCCCTTCTTTGGAACTGCTGTTCCTACCCCCGTCCGGAAGCTGGGGAAAGGCATCCCTCAAGGGGCCTGGAAGTGGGGCCTCATGACCTTGCGGTGCCCCCCAAGCCTCTTCCCTTCCTTCCTCCAAGTCTAGAGGGACCCATGGGGAGCCCCACATCCAGGAAATGCCTGGGCCCCGGGCGAGCCGGGCAGGTGGTGCCGGGGTGAGGGCCCGGCTCCCCTCTCTTCTGGCTGCAGAAGGAAGGGGATGTGGCCACCCCGCAGGGCACCCAGCCGTCACCCGAGGGCCCAGAGCTCTGTCTGCAGGCCTGTGGGCAGGACACAGCCCCAGCAGCTTCCCCACCGAGGCCTCATGGCTCTCAGCCTGGCGTGAGCCCTGCAGCGCCCCCACCCACCGATGGAACCCTGCGTCCCGGTCCCGGCCCCGGCACTCGGAGGGCGAGAGGTGGGCCCCTGCCCATCCTGGGACCCCAGGCCTCTGCTCTCCTTCCTCCTGGACATGGGTGCCTGGACCGCTGGAGGCAGGCGGCAATCCCCCACTGGCTGGCAGAGGCTCCGCCGGGATGCCGCTGTGCGTGGCTGAAGGTGGCAGCCCCGCAGACCCACCTGCAGGGTAAAAAGGAAGTGACATAGCTGGGAAGGCCCGGCCCCACCCCAGCACCCTCCTCCAAGAAGCCCCTGCCCAGGAGTCTTCACGGACCCCAGTTCCGGAAGGTTCCTCGGCACCTGCCAGCCCCGCCCCTTAACCCCACCACCTCCGAGATGGAGCTGCACAGGTTGGGGTGTGCGGTGTAACTGTGACTCCAAGGACACCGAGCTGGAGTCTGACTGCCCAGGACGGGACCACCTGAGATGGGGAAGGTCACCTGAGACTGGGCTGTGGGCCAGTGCGGGTGACCTGCTCACCGGGCTACTCAGCAAAAGGGGGGTCCTGCATCCCCAGGACCCCTGCCCCACCCCACCCTGCACCATCCCAGCCCCTCGGAGAAAATCCGCTAGACCTGGACACTCGAGGCTGACGGGAGGAACCTGAGGTGGGATAGGGGAGGAGGGACCTGCCACGCGCTGCAGCTGCTCCTGGGGCCGAGCGCCCCCTGCTGGCCAAGGCCTGAAACTGCACCTCACCGGGGCTGAGACGGTAAGGGGCCCGCCTGCATCCCCACCCTGCCACCTGGCCCAGCCCCAGCCCCAACCTTGCTGGCATCCCTGAGAAGGTGGTTTTTGAGGCGGCCCCCTGGGGACTCTAAGAGTAACAAGCGCTGTTCAGCGTACTTTCCTCAGGACCCCTCCTCAACCTATGCAAGGGCTCATCTGCAATCGGGGCCCCACGGCCTCTCCACCCCACCGGGAGCCCCAGTAGCTCCTCCCCGAGAACCGTCCCCCCAGCCCTGCTCAGCTGACGGCAGCGCCCCAGCGCAGGCCCACGCCCAACCCTCAGGACACCTGTCAGCCCAGTCCCACCCCTCACACCCTCCGCCGCCGCCTCCGTCCCGGTCCCCATCACCCTCGTTAGGACTGCAGAGGCGCCCCCACGGCCCCCCACCCCGATGGGCACATGGCCCAGGGGCTCCTTCGAGAACACGAGGCAGGCTCAGAGCCTGGCGACAGCTGCCCCGGGCACAGAGCAAGGCCGACATGCTTGGCCAGCGAATGATTTCCTTCCGCGCCACACACAGTCCGCACCGTCGGCCCTCTCCCACACACGCACACGCACACACGCGCGCGCGCACACACGCACACACGCGTGCGCACACAGGCGCTCCTGCGCACTCTAATGCCGGCCACACGAGGGCAGTCCACGCTGTGGGCAAACTAGCCCAAGCACCTGGCCCGAAACTGAGCGCACAGTAGGTGCTCAGTAAATCTGTGTGGGTTTCCACGAGGCTGCCTGTATCACAACCCCCCCCCGCCCCCCGCTCAGATGCCCTCGGCCCCGTGGATCCCGCAGCTCGGGGATGCCCACAGGGGTCTCCAGTACACAAGCCAGGGCCCTGCTCCTCCCGGTCCGCCCACTCCCAGCCCTCCCGGGACACCCCAGGGCCTTGCCGTGACCTGCAGGGCACCCTGAGGCCTGGACCTCACCCAGACTCCACGCCCCGGGGGAACACCGTTATGCCCCCCCCCATCAGCGGTGCTCCGTCTCTAGATACCCCCCAGCTCGGGCTCTGTCCATGCTGCTCCCTCCCCCTGGCATGCCCTCCTTCACTGGGGACCCGCAGTCATAGGCTCCATGGAGGCGTCACCTCCTCCAAGAAGCCCTCCTCCCCCATCCCACCTCGGGTTCCTCCGGTCAGCCTCGGGTGTCTAGGTCTAGTGGATTTTCTGCAAGGGGCCCCGAGGCTGGGATGGTGCAGGGTGGGGTGGGGCAGGGGTCCTGGGGACGCAGGACCCCCCTTTTGTTGAGGAGCCCGGTGAGCAGGTCACCCGCACTGGCCCACAGCCGAAGCTGCTCGCGCTGGCGGGGGAGCACCGGTAGCACCCGGCAGGCCGCTCTCCCAGACTTCCTCCGGGCCAGGAAGCTCCCGCCCTCCCTGAGCCAGCCCACAGCACTCAGGCTGGACCTGATCCCTCTGCTTCGGTTTCACACCACCCATGGGCCCCACTTGACGCAGGAGGAAGGAAGAGGTGCGTAGCTAGTCCCTTCCTGCCCACCCTGCCAGGGCCCTGGGCCAGCGGGGGACTCCTGCCCCCCACTTCTGCCCCAGAAACCGGGAGGAGCCAAGGGAGGGCCCACCTCCTGGCCAGGCCCGGGGTGTGGGGGGAACAGTCCCTTGTCCCTGCCCCCTGGAGCACGGAGCCACAGGCTCCAACCCCCTACCGCCAACCAGGAGTCCTCAATCTGAGCCGCCCGCCCGAGACTTCCCCGGGCCAGGCCAGCGCTCCCTGCGGCCCTTCCGGCAGCCCTGCCCGGCTCGCCTGCCCCGCCCTGGGCTCCCTTGCTCTCGGCCCCTCTGACACTGGCAGAGAACGGGACACCCTGTCCTCAGGTGCAAACACCGCCCCCGCCCCACTGGCCCTGTTGGGACTGAACCCCCCCTCGGACAGGGCCCACTATACAGAGGGCAGGGCCCGCCCTGGACTTTGGCCAGCCCTCCCGCCCTCCCCGGGCACTGCCGGTGGGATGGGGGACGCTGGCATTCCTGTCACACCAGCAGCCTCCCGGCTTGTCGGGGGAGGTTCCCGGAAGTGCTTGTCTCCCTGCCCCTGCTCTGGGTCTCTGGGGCCCCTCCCTGCCCCCTCTCTCCCCTGCACCCCATGCCTGGCCTGGACGCCCCGTGCTGCCCGGAGGCCAGGTTCCTGCCTCCCACGCAGGCCTGGGGGAAATGGAACGGGAGTGCAGGCCAGTCCTGGGAAGAGGGGCACGTGCGGGGGGCGGGGCCCCCAGGGGCGTGTTGGCCTCTGCCTAGGACAGCGGGGAGGCCAGGCGCGGTGGAGGGGTGTCCCATGCATCCCCCCCAGAAGGTGGGTGTCCCTGGTCCCTCTGGGAGGACTGAAGTCTCAGGTCGCCCCGAGAGGGTGAGACCCAGAGCTGAGCCCCCCGCCGGGCCAGGCCTCACCCAGATGGTCTCGCTCCTCAGGGTGCAGGGCAGGCCGGGCGCCCAGTCTGAGCCTTGCGGAAGTAGGGACCCCAGGTCACTGGGGTGAGGGCGGCCCCTGCCCAGCCAGGCACTCCCACCCTGCCCTCAACTCCCTGCAACCCGAGAAGGCTGGGCATATGCCAGGGTCCCCTGCTTGCTGTCACCCTCCACCCTGCTTCGAGGACCCAGCTCTGCAGGCCACCCCGGGGCACCGCCGTACAGTCCGCTGTGCGCACGGCAGGGCTCTGCAGAGTGCTCCGTGAAGCCGCACCTCGGGTGGGGTCCAGCGATGGGGCGGACAGGGCCCCTCTGCCGCAGGCGAGGCGGAGGCTCCTGGGGCTCCGGCTGGAGGAGCCAGGAAGGCAGGCCTTCCACCAAAAGCTGCCCCAGAGCAGCGGGGGTGCCCTGTGGGCCTCGGGGCCCCTCGCCTCCTGCACAGGGGCCCAGGCCGGCCCCATGCTATTGGGGCGCTGACCTGAGCTGCAGTCAGCACTCACTCCAGCCCCATCTGGCCCTGCAAGTGGGGTGCTGGGGCCTTCCTGGGGGGCCCTGCCTCCCGTTCCATGGGGGCTGTGCCCAGACATCCGAGTAGCCGGTTGTGGAGAGAGAGGGCCACCTGTCACATTCCCCGGGAGCAAGACTGGCCCAAGGTTGCAGAGCAGGTAACAGGAGAGCCCAGGCAGTGGGCCCCACAGCCCTGCACTCTCCCCGGGCCACCCTGCCAGGCTGGGTGCCAGCCACCCCTAACGGTGACTCAGCACCTCACCGGTCGCAGCAGGACTTTCACCCCCGGGCAGGTCCGCCAGCCAGCCTCGCGCTTGGATCCCGGCAAGGTCTCCGGCAGCGCCTACCCAGGATGGAGCGCCTACCCGGGGCTGCACAGGGCCAGGGCCCACCTGCTGCTCAGGGGCGCACCCTGGGCCGGCCCCGGGTCCTCCTCCTCACCTATGCACTGGCCTCCGTGGAGTTCAGCTGCCTGTTCATGCAGTTCTCCGTCCTGCCGGTGAGTGCCTCTCAGGCAGCCGGCCGCCAGCCCGCCCTGCGGCTCCTCTCGGCCCCCCTCAGCATCCCCGGTGCTGGGGCGGAGCCTGATGCTGCCAGCCTCTCTCGCTGGGGAGCCCTTGCCACACTGGAGCTGAGTGAGGGACCCAGGGACTGTGCCTCCTGGCCCCTGACCCCCACCCACACGTTCTAGGCACTGGCTGCTCAGCCAGCCTAGGGGTGGGGCTGTAGAAGCTGCCTGCGCTCACCGCCCGCTGGCTTCCGGCCACCACCTTTGCCCTACGCGTACCCCCCCACGCCCGCTCAGCCCACTTTCCAGCTGCACTCAGGCCTCTGCCGTCGCCTGCCACCACGTCCCTCCGTCCCTCCATCCCTGGTCCCCGTGGACCGCGGGCTCGGGCCGCCAGCCCACACCCCGTGCAGGCCATCCCCGGCCGGTGGAGCCTGTCTCCCCCACCAGGGCGGCGCAGGCGCATCCCCTTCCTCTGCTGCCCCTCCTGGTCTGGACGGGGCTGCGGCACCAGCCCCTGGGCCCTTTCGGAAGTTCCCCCAGGCCTGGGCTCCGGCGGGGAAGGGGGGCCGCCTCTGTCGGCATGCCAGTGTCGGCTGGGGCCCCGGACCCACCGGTGGGCCCAACCGCCCGCCCCGAGGCCCAGGGCACTTCCGCCGAATGGCCTGGTCCGAGCCGCCCGCCCCCTCAGCAGCGGGGCAGCCTGGGCGGGCCCCTCGATGTCCGCACTGTGACAAGGGCCTCTCAGAGGGGGGTGTGGGGAGTGGTAGGCGAACAGGTAAAACCCTCGGAATAGCTGGGCGCCCCGAGAGGCAGCTCCTGCGGGTGGGCGCGCCTGCATCCATTTGTTCCGTGACCCCCGCTGGGCACCTGCCAGGTGCGCCCCATTCCCGGAACTCGGAACGCAGGTCACGACCTGGACCCGCCGAGCTGGCGCTCCGCGGTGTGCGGTAGGGGCGGGGGACAGTGCTGCCCACCCGACACGACTGGTTAGACCAGGCTGCGGAGGAGGCAAGGGGGCCGAGGGGCTGCGGGGCCCAGGGACGCGTGGTGGGCTTCGGGGGAGGGAGGCCGCGTGGAGCAAAGGCTTAGAGGGGGCAAGGCGCGAGCCTGGCCAGTGCAAAGGCCCGGGGGCAGCCATGAGGCTGGCAGGGAGATGGGCGGGGCCTCCAGAGGGACAGTGGGGGTGAGAGTGCAGCTGGGGCCGGGCCAGTGGCCAGGGCTGAGCCCCAGGAGTTGCTGATGGATTGGATAGGGGCCCTCGAGGAAGAGGGGCATCAGGTGACACTGGGGATCCGGACCTGCGCTCTTGGGAGGGAGACCACAGCCCGTTCCGGAGGACGTTGGGTGGAGAGCCGGCGGCAGTTCGGGACGGAGCTGCTGGGACAGGGGACACTGTCCCCCGGCCTCCGCCACACAGCCCCAAGGGGTTTCCCATGATGGGCTCCCCTCGGGGGGCAGAGGCAGAGGTCAGAGGTCAGACTCACAGGAAAACCCAGAGCAGAGGGGACCTGGGAGAAGAGGGACACGCTTGGGTGGCAGGGAAGGGGCAGGAGCCCCCGGTGGAGGGGCCGAGGCGGGCACCGGTGAGCCTGGGCAGCCCTTCCTAGAGGCCCTGCGGCCAAAGGGCACAGGGAGAGGGTGGGGAGGGACAAAGAGAGAGCAGGGTCCCTCCTCTGACAGGAGAGCGTAGCAGGGAGGGGGGACCTTCCAGAACCAGCCCTTGAGGGGCCAGAGGCTGGGCTGGGCTGGGGGAGGAGGTGGGCGCAGTGGGACACGCAGGACAGAGAAGGGACGCGCTAGGGTCAGGCACGACTGTCCGACGGCACCGAGGACAGACAGCCAGCCAGCCCGGCCCAGCTGCCCGGTTCGGGGAGGAGCAGAGGGCGGTGGGGGGACAGCCCAGGACCCTGGGGCAGACGAAGCTGCCCTAGTGGCGGGGGAGGGGAGGCAGCGTGCGGTGGCTGTCCCAGCCGGAGCTTAGGGAGGGCACAGGCGAGCTCGGGCACGCAGTGTCCTCGTTTCCTGGGGCTGCTGTGACGCAGCCCGGAACCCGTGCCCGGGAGAGTCGGAAATCTACCGTCTCACCGTCCCGGGGGCCCGAAGTCTGTGGCCAACAGGACACAGTCTCGCTGGATGGGGGCCCGGCCCAACGACCTCGCTGCCCCCGGGTCACCTCCAGGAACACTCTCCTTCCAAAGCGGGCTCCGTTCTGTGCAAAGTGCTCGGGGCGAAAACCTCAGCGGGGCCGTGGGGGGCTCGCTCCAGCCCGTTCCAAGTGGGGTCCCTGGAGGGAGGGGTCCGGAACTCCGAGGGCAGGTGGGGTAAGGAGCAGCTACAGGAGTGCTGAAGTCACAGAGACCTGGTCCCCACCTCCTCAGGCCCCCCGGGGGACACTGGTAGTGCCTTTCACTCCCCAGACGGCTTCCTGCAGGAGCAGGCCTGGGTCCTGCTGGGAAATGGGCTGCCCCCCGGGGGCCATCGGGGCACTTGGGGACAATCTCCCGTTGGCCTGGAGCCACCGCAGTTGTCACCACGCAGCGCTGAGTGAATGGAGCCCAAAGGGTGGGAACTGGGGGCCAGCTGCCGCCTTCGCCAAACCCCGACACAGCCCTCCCCAGATCCGGGGCCGGAGCCCCCACCAGCTCCCTGCTCTGAGACGAGCCCCTGAGTGCCCCCACCTCCGGGCTACTGCCGGGCGCTCAGAGACAGACCCACGGCTCCCTCCCAGCCCCTGACCACCAAGGACCCCCAGTTCCAGGCCCGGGGCCCTCCCCAGCCCCTGACCGGGGGGCCACGCCTGTGTTTCAGTACCTGTCCCGGAGGCTGGGCCTGGACTCCGTCGCCTTCGGCTACCTGCAGACCACCTTCGGCATGCTGCAGCTGCTCGGGGGGCCCGTGTTCGGCAGGTACCCAGGGCAGGGTCCTCCAGGTCCCCAAGCTCGCACTGGGGCCCCCAGGGTGACCACGGCAGCTCCTGCTCACAGAGGGACACGCCAAGGCCTGGAGTCCCGTTCAGGCTGGGTGGGGTGTCCCGGCCCGTGACTCCCACTAATGCCGGTTGGAGAGAGGATTGGATGGGCCAGACTCTCCCGTCCGCGAGCGCCCCTGCCCCCGCTGACAAAAGCTGGGCGGACGGACGACTGTTCTGGAAAAGGCAATTCTGGGGACTAGGCCTCTGACGCCCTGCCTCCCCGCACCACGCGCTGGTCGGGTCCTCCTGCAAACCCCGAAGCAAACAGACCGGGGTGGAGGGGGGCAGGGGCCAGAGCCGCAGAGTAACCACAGAGCCCGGGCTGCCGCCGCGGTAGAGCCCGCACTGGGTCCGGAGGGAGGGGCTCCGAGAGCGCGGAGGGAGAACGGCTTTCCCGAAACGCACACAACCTGCTCCCTCTCATCCTGCAAGACCCCTCACAGGGCGTGGGGTCGCCCGTCTGGGGCGGACACCCCGGGGTCGCTGCCAGCTGCCCCTTTCTTTGGAAGGGTGGGGGATCGAAGCCCCGGCAGGAGGGAGGCCGGGCAGCCCACCGGGGGCGGACGCCCAGGCCTTCCCCTGCCCACCCTCACAGCACGAGGGTCTCCCACGCCAGCCTTGAGGCGTCCTCGGCAGGCCCAGGGCTGGGCATGGGCGCCGAGAGGGGGACCTGCGCGACATCCGTGAGGGTCACAGGCGTGCGCCCTCCAGGTTTGCTGACCAGCGCGGGGCGCGGGCCGCGTTCACCGTGTCCTTCCTGGCGGCCTCCGCGCTCTACCTGCTCCTGACGGCCGCCTGCAGCCCGGCCCTGCCCGGCGTGGCCTTGCTCTTCGCCTCGCGCCTGCCGGCCCTGTTCATGCACACGCTACCAGGTGGGCCGGGGCGGGTCAGAGGGCAAGCGCGGTGTCGGGGTGCGACCCGGCGGGTGGGGGCGGGTCTGGGGTGCAGGGGTGGTTGGGGGCGTGGGCCGGTCGGTGGAGGGGCCGTGTGGGGGCGTGGCCTCGGCCGCCCCGGGGTCCTCCAGGGGGCCGGGCCACTCAGCCCCTGCTTCGCCCGCAGCGGCCCAGATGGTCCTCACCGACCTGTCTGCGCCCGAGGAGCGGCCCGCGGCTCTGGGCCGGCTGGGCCTCTGCTTTGGCGTCGGCGTCATCTTAGGCTCCCTGCTCGGCGGGACCCTGAGCTCGGCGTGCGGGTGAGTAGCAGGGCGGGGACCGGCCGTGGGCTGTGGGGGCGCCGGTCCGGACGCTTCGCGCCCGCCCAGGCCTCGGCCTTTCCACCCGCACGCCCAGCGGGCTGCGGCGGCGGAGGGCACCTAGGGCGGTGGAGGCGCCGGCAGGGGCGCGCGTGGCCGGCAGGGGGCGCCGCCGCCCTGCGTGGCTGCCCGGCCAGGGGCGGTGGGAGCAGGTCCCTTCAGGTCGCGGATCCCTGGGCGGCCCCAGGTTATTAGGGAACCTAATTTCCTGAAGGAAACCGGAAGGCAGGCCCTGAGGGCAACGTCCTGGAAGGACGGGACCGGCCCCTGGGGCCCTGCCATGGGGACGCTGGACCCCGAGCCTCTAGAGGGGCGACAGCGGCTTGTGGGCGGCTTAATAACTGTGTGCGTGAAATGAAGGCCTCCATCGCCCTAGACGCGCACCGAGGCCGGAGGTCTTCCCCGCCGGAAGATCCCACACGTGGTTTCAAGCGCTCCCAGCGCTCAGGGCCAGTGGTGCGTCTGCGCGGAGCCGGCTGCGCCGCGGCCTGGGCGCACCTGCCCGGAGAAGGGCTTCACCTCGGCCCGGGGATACCTTGCCCTGGAGAGGCCCGGCCTGGCCAGGACTGGAACCTCCCTTCCGCTGCTGGAGACCAGCGCCCCTAGGTCGCCCCACCCCGTTGTCCCCCTTCCCAGAAGCACCCCGGCACGCACTCAAATCAGCTTCTTCATGAGAGTGATCTTGCCCCCCGCCTGCCTTCAGGCCGGAGTCTGTGGTTCTGGTCTGAGGGGTGGCTGCCCGGCCCAGCTGTGGGCGCAGGGCCCCCCCTGCTCCCTGGCCAGAGGCCCTGTGCCAGCCGGTCACCCCGCCTCCCGCCCCCATCTCCCGCCCTGCCTGCTCAGGCCTGAGTGAGCTGAACTGGGAAGGGGCGCAGGAGAGGAGCCTGCCTGGTGTGTGACCTCACAGACACGGCGCACACCGGCCCCACGGCGGAGCGGCGGGCTGGCCCCTCTGCTGTCACCCGGTGCCCCCACCTTGGATGCCATGCCAGCTGCTAGGCCTCTGGGGCGTGCGGTTCCCACAGGCCTCTGAGTGCCCCCCTCCCCCGACGAGGCCGGACAGTGGTGGAGGCAGCTGGGTGAGGGCTGAACCCCAGGGGTTGGGGGACAGACGGGCATGGTGGCCGTGTCACACGGCCCCTCCCTGGAGGGAGGTCTCTGTGTCCACCCCCCACCCCCCGTCTCCCACCCTAGCATTTAAATCAGAGCCTGGGTCTTGGGACTCCTTCTTCGCCGAACTCCTCAGGCCGGAGGGCAGGACTCTTTCGTGAATGCTTCCTCACTGGTGCTTACTGAACACCTACGAAGCGCCCCTGGGATCCCAGGTTCTAGGAGACAGGACGAACGAGGCAGGCCGAGGTCTCAGATGAAATGAATCGGCCATGTCGCCCCTTAGCGTCAGGCTGAACTGCGTGGTGTAAGAAGGAACAGCAGGATGGGGGTCAGGGGGACAGGTGGTCTCCCAGCCTCGATGGAGGGCGGAGGCAGGGGGGTTCCTGTGGCCGGAGCGAAGGAGCAGGGAGGGCTCAGAGGGGCGGGCGGGACGTGAAGCCAGCCAGTGTCCCCTAGGTGCCGCGTGCTGCGAATGTGGGGGCTGGGGCCAGTGCAGGGGCCCAATGAGGTCCCTGGGGCGCTGGGCCAGGCTGGGCCAGGGCGGAGGGAGCCGGCCGAGGGCGGGTTCTGGCCCACCTGGTTTTGCCAGTGGGCCGGACGTGAGTGTGAGCTCAGGGCCGGGCCAGTCCCAGATGCCCTGGGCGCTGCCGTGGGCCTGGCCGGGATGTCAGTGGCCCAGAGCGCCAGCCGGGAGAGGCGGGGGGTCTCCTCGGGCTAAGTCTGGTGCCCCTTAGGGCTCCTCGAGGGGACAGGCTGGGGGTGAGGGAGCCTCGGGGGTGGGTAGAGCAGGGCTCTGTCTTCCCGGGAGGTTTCTGAGCCCTGGGAGCTCATTCAGACGGTGGGAGAGAGGAGACACAGCGAGGACCAGAAGGGAAAGAGATCGTGAGAACTTTCTGGAAGCCTAGGGGCGCGTGGGTGAAGGAGCAGCGGGCCCTCCACGCCTGCGAGGCCGAGAGTGCGCAGAGTCCGCCGGGACTGGCGCTGCCTGCCTTCCCTCTGGGTGGGGCCGGAGCCCGGCTCCGGAGCCCAGTGGATGGTGGTTGGGGGAGGGGGTCTGCGTGTCCCCAGGGAGGGAAGAAAGATGGGTGGGGCTGCGAATGGGGAGGAGGCTTCAGGGGAGCGAAGAGGGTGCAGGGGCGGGAGGGGCCCTCGCCCCCCGCTGCCCCACCCACAGGGACTTCCCCAGCCTCCCAGACCGGCACCGCTCCTCCCCTCACCAGGTGTGCTCACCTGGGAACAGGCCCTCGAACTGGCTGGCTCCCAGGCGCCTCGGCCTCCCCTCGCCGGCCCTGCCCCAGGTCCCCTCCCGTCACCGCCTGCCTCCGTCTCCAGCCCGGCTGCTGACCCGGGGGGTACCACTTCTTTCCCCCCTCCCAGCAGCTACCAAGATAGCCACCACCACTGCCCTCCCTGTCCAGATCATTCCATTAGCTGCCCTCTTTCATCCCAAGATCTAAGGAGTCTTGGAAGTTGAGATCTTGGAATGTCCTTTGGGCCACAGAGCTGCCTGCCTGTCCAAGGCCCAGGGGAGGGGGCTGCCGGTGCCGCCTCTCCACTGCCTGCCGCCCCAATCCCCCAGCCCATCCAGAGAGGCCCCAGCCACAGCCCCTCCGGCGCCGGGAGCAGGCGGAGAGAGGAAGTGGCCTTGGCAGCCACAGGCAGAGGCGCTGGTGCAACTGGTTTGGGCCCCACCTGGAGCTGGGGCCGGGCAGCCTGGCTGGCTGCGGGGCGGGGCGGCTCCGTGACGCGTGGCCCTGAGCCCCACCCTCGCGGCCTGGGGCAGCTCTCCCACTCTCTCCCACCAGGAGGGCGGAGTGGGGTATCCCGGGGTGGGGGGGACGGCACCAGCCTGCGAGCTCAGCTGAGTTCGGTCCTGGGGGGCGGGTTCCAGGTGTTCCAGGGAGTGGGGAGCCTCTTGTCAGGGCTGCTGATGGCGGCCTGATTGTTGGGGTCGTTGGCTGGACCCCCTGCCCCTCTGAGCGCCGAGGGGCTGCCCAGCCCCTCCTCGGGGCCCAGCCCTCCGGCCCCTGCCCTTTCGCTCTGGGCAGGCGGGGCAGGCCCTGGGCTTCCAGGGTCTCAGGTGCGGACTGTGAGCCTGGGTGGGATGGAGGCTGTACCACTCCTGGGCCTGGAGCTGGCGGGAAGGAGGGCCCAGTCAGGCCAAGGAGGGGCCTGAAGCTCAGAGCAAGCGGGGGTGGGGGTGTCTGCAGGCCCCCAGTGTCAGGGCTGGGGGAGGCCACCCCTGCTGCGGGCCAGCCTGGCACGACCCCACAGGAAGTCAGGGGCACCACCTGCAGAGGCCTGGGACAGTGTGAGCGCTGGCTGGGACGAGGGTCCGGCCAGACCACCGGGCAGTCCCCCCCGGGCACTATCCGGCTGCTGAGTCAGCAGTTCTGGGCCCCAGGCGTGCGCCCTCCGGATTCAGCGGGCATTTGCCGCCTTCTTATCCGGAGGCGCACCAGGGCCTCCCGGGACACAGTCCGGGCCGGGAGTGGGTCAGGGACGAGAGCCCTTATCAGCCAGAGCGGTGCCGACAGGTTTCCGGCCGGTGACGCAGCGGCTTCCTCTGCCAGTTAATGAGCAGGCTTCCGGGGCCGTCCTGAGCAGCGCTGGGCCGGGAGTGACTCACCCACCTGTCAGGCCCGCCGCCTGCCCCACCTGGAGCTCGGGTGGCTCACCGAGGTGGCGGTGCCGGGGTCCCGGGCCCTCCCGGTGACTGGGGTCTGGGCACCAGGAAGCAGGCCCCGGGCGAGGCCGGGACGTCAGCCTCCACCTGAGACGGGAAGTCAGCTGCAGCCGGAGGGGCCGGGGGCCTGCGGGGGGGCCTGCGTGGCCAGGGGAGGGTCAGGCGCTTGGGGCACACAGAGGGCTGCCGAGAGCGAGGCCGGACACGGCACTGGGGCCTTTTTCTGGACCTGGACGCCGGAGCGGGGCCGGACCAGGAGCAGCCCCGTCAGAATCCGACCCCAGTGGGTGGGGCTCCCTTTGGTGGTCCTAGCCACAGTGTCCCAAGGCCTGCTGTGCTGCAGGGCCCGTCGCCTGGGGCGAGGCGGCTTTTCCACTCCAAGCCCCATGTGGACATCTGGCGACACTCCGCAGCCCCTGACATCCAGGTGTCCCATGAAGCTGGGTCCCAGCTGCCCCCAGCCTATTGGGCAGGAGAGGGCTGCTGGGAGGCCTTTGCCAGGCCGGGGGACTCTGCCTGCGTTCTGTGGCCTCTCAGAGCCTCAGGGCAGGTGGGGAGGGCAGCCCCTGCTCCGGGAGGAATGTCACCTGGAGCCGGACAGGGTCCAGCGGAGAGCGCACAGGCGCAGGGTCCTCGCTGGGTGGGCACACCCTGGGCCTCGAGGCCAGGGTGAACAGGGCACCACAAGGGGCCCCAGGGACTGGAGCAGCCGTGGGGGTGTCCTGGGAGGGTGGCCCTCATTTGCATCTGAGGGAAGGAGGTCCCCCATTAAGGTGACCACACAGAAGGACTCGGGTGCCCTTTCATGGCGCCCCTGAGGCCGGCCAGCCTCCTGTCCATCCTTTCAACCCAAAATAGAAGGCCGGGAGGGCGCAGGTACCCAGTGCGGAGCCTGTCCTCAAAGTCGGTGCTCAGTTTCCACCAAGGGCCCGGTGAGCCCCAGCACCCACTCCCGGTGACCCTGCTCCGTGAGGGGGCCCCGGGCAGGGGGGGCCCGAGCTGCGGCCAGGAGGCGGCCAGGTGCTCCAGCCAAGGAGACCCTCCGTGCAGGGGCCTGGGCTGAAGCTGCTTCCCCCCGAATCTACCTCCTCCCCGACCTGTCTCCCCCCCACCGCCCTGCCGCGGTCCCACTGTCCTCGGCATCTCCTCCTGGGAGAGTTGGGGGGCTCCGAGGGGGGACGGTAGCCCCACTCCCTGCCAGGACCCCGGGGTCCCTGAGCCCCTTCCGTCACCGGCCACCGCTCAAGGCCCAGTCAGGGCTCCCCGGAGAAGCAGGCTGGCTCCCTGACACCGCCTCTCGCTTGTCACCAGCCTCCAAAAATAGCCATCCAAGTGGCCGCCTCTGTTCCCCCACATTTCCGGGGCATCTGGCAGAGAAAGCAGCTTTTGTCCCCGCCGGCCCCAAGCAGTGACGTCCAGGCCTCAGAGGCCAGGGTCCTGAAGAAAGACTCCTTCTCTTCGGGCCAGCCGCTCGGCCCTGCTCACGTCACAGACCCGTGGCTGCTGGCCAAGGAGGGGGCTCCGGGGCACTCCGGGGTCCAGGGCCCGCTGACCCTTCCGTCTGCCGGTCCTCGACCTGCCGGTCCGCAGACAGGCCCCGTGGTCTGGGGCCCCGGCGGTGAGAAATGACTGATGACTGGCCTCATGGGCAGTGGGTGTTGGGGGCGGGGAGACAGAGACAGAACTGGGGGCTGGGGGAGGGGTCAGCGGCACGCACAGGCTGGACACGTGCCAGCGCCACCACGGTGTGAGCCCAGGCAGGCCCCAGCCCGGGAAGTGGGCGGCCGAGGCGCTGGTGCCACCAGCGTTCCTGGTCGCCTGTGCGAGGGACACAGCCCCGCCCGCCCGTGGTTCCCGGGGCTCTGCGAGGGTGCGTGTGCCCGGTCTGTGTGTGTGTGTGTGCGCGCGCGTGCCTGTGCGCAGTGGGTCAAGGGCCGGGCCTCCGAGCGGAGACGCTGCCCCGGAGGTGAGAGCGGTGGGCGGGCGGGCAGGAGAGGGGCGGGGTGGGTGGTGACGGGGCGAGGCGCAGCCCCGAGTGCCGAGGATGTCGTGCGACATCGCGCGCTTGAAACCGACAGTGTTACTGACCACCGGCACCCAACCCACTCAATTAAAAGCAACTCCGATTTAAAGGAAGAACTGAAAGTGGAGGGTCCAGGCGGGGCCGCAGCCCTGGGCGGTGCGGGCAGGCGGGAAGTGGCCCGAGGGTGGTGTCCTGGGTTGTGCCGGGCCGACCCCTCCCAAGGTCCAGCGTACCTGTCCCCCGGGGAGGGGGCGGTGGGAAGGGACCTCCTCAGCCAGGACAAGGCCACATGGGCCCTGAGCGACCACACCTGTCACCCCAGGATTCAGTGTCCATCCTTCGTGGCTTTTGTGGCCAACCTCCTGGGAGCGGTCCTCAGCTTCACCTGCATCCCCGCCAACACCAAAGGGGCCGGTGCCCACGGCCAGGCTGCCCCGGCAGGTGAGTCCCCCCGGGAGCGGCACTCCTGAAGCTCGGCCAGCGCGGCGCGAGGCTCCGGCCCTGCAGCCTGTGCCCTGGGCCTCCGGCTGGGGCAGGGCAGCCTGGGGTGGGAGCTGCCGGGACCCCGGCCTGCCTGCTCGGTGGCTTCCCGTCCTGGGCTCGGGGCTGCGCGCCCCGCAGGGTGCTGACATCATCGGAGCCAAGCTGGGTGTGACCACAGAGGGCACCCTGGTCCAGGCAGCGTGGAGACGGAGGCCCCAGGCAGAGGAAGGGCTACCAGGGGGCCCCGGGGGGGCCAGGAGTGCGCGCAGGCGGGGCGGGCGCCGAGGTGGCAGCAGGACGGAGCCAGGTCAGGGTGTGCGGGGCTCCAGGGACGGACCGGGGCCTCTGCCCCGTGACCGAGAACACATGTGGGACAGAGAGAGCTCCCCGCCACCCCCACCGTGGGCGCCCCGGGGAAGCGGCTGGGATGGGGGAGTGCAGCTGGGGACGGGGCTGGGGGCCCAGCCCGCAAAGAGCAGAGGAGGGGGCCCCGTGAAGGAGGCCCAGGAGAGCAGGCACAGCTGGGTGTGGCCATGCTCCGCTGGGAGGCCAGTGACCCAGCCGCGCTCAAAAGGGTCCCCTGGGTGGCTCGGCACCGAGCCGAGGGACTGCCTCACCGGGTGGTCACACCCTCGCCCGGGCCCGGGTGAGGCCCCTTGATGCTCAGGTCCGAGCCAGCTTGTCAGAGCAGAGGCTCTGTGCTTTCTGGGCACCTCCTGGAATCGGGGGTCCCCGGGTCAGTGGGGGCTGAGGGGCCCATCCTGGGGGCGGGGTGAGCTGCCCAGGCTCCTGTTCCCATGAACAGGCGTCAGAGGCCGCAAGGCAGGAACGGCGAGAGCTCATGCCCGTGACGGGTGTTGGGGGAGAAGGCAGGGCCACCCCCACCTTGTGGGCCCGGCCCCCGAGTTCAGGCCCGGGGGGGACGAAGACCTGCAGCGTGGGCCTGACCGGTCTCCCCGGGTGTCCCAGGCGGCCCCCAGACTGGTGTGTTTGACCTGAAGGCCATCAGCCACCTGCTGCTGCAGCCCGGCGTCCTGCCGGTGTTCCTGGTCAAAGTGATCTCCGGCTTCCCCTCCGGTGAGTCCCGGGCTGTCCCCAGGCGGCCCTGACAGGGCCCCGGACCGCGCCCCGCCCCTTGGCCCTGCGCTGCCTGCCCCGGCTTGCTCCCCCCACACCCCACCGGGGCCACACCTGGTCACATCTGTCCCAGAGGGGACACAGTCCTGAGGCCTAGAGATATGGAGGCTCCGTGCCCTCCCAGTCCTGCAGCCTCCGCCACTGCGTCCTGGCTGTCTGGCCCGTGACCTCCCGGTCCTCCCGGACAGTCCGAGGGCAGCGTGCCCCAGCCAAACTCGGGGAAGGCTCCCCGGTCCGGCGGGCGCCTCGTGCCAGCCCTGAACGGGTCACTGTGGCCAGCCTGGGCTGCCGGCCAGCCCTGACCCCGCCGCCTCGCCTAGGGCTCTTCATGGTCATGTTCTCCATCATCTCCATGGACTTCTTCCAGCTGGAGGCTGCCCAGGCTAGCTACCTCTCCTCCTTCTTCGGGGTTCTCCAGATGGTGAGTGCGGGGCGCAGGTGTGGGCCAGGAGCCCCGGGCGTGACTCAGTTTCCCTCCGCTCCTACTTCTCCGAGCCCCTTCCCCACCCCCAGCCGGTCGCCCTTGGGCTCCGACGGCTCCGCGCCCACCGTGGGCCCACCTGCCGGGGCCCCTCTGAGAGGGCGGTGAGGACCGGGCGCCCTCGGCCTGTTGTCGGCGGTGGCCGGGGTCCCTGGTTCACCGGGTGTGCCTCCGAGCGCCCGGCAGCAGACGGGACATGGAGGGGCCAGACACGGGGTGGGGTGCAGGGAAGGAGAATCGGGGGCCAGACCCGCCCCCCCACGCACTGTGTCCCCGAGTCCAAGTTTCCCTGTCTCCCCCTGTGGGAGCCGTAGCCCCGCTGGCCAGGCCGGCGAGCCGACTGGATGGGCTGACGGGGCGAAGCGGTGGGCCGGCGCCAGGCACCCCGGGGCCCCGTCCAAGTGGGAGTCTGGCTCGGACACTCTGCTGTCACCCTGCGACACCCTGAGCTGGCTGCTCGGCGCCAGAAACCGCCCTGGAAGCGGCTTGAGGCGTCCTGTCCGCCAGCCCCTCGGACCCCCAGCTCCAGGCGCAGCCAAGCCCAGCTTCCCCTGGGCATCTGGGCCCGGCCCCGGGGGGGTGGGGACAGGTGGCGAGGCGCTGCCGCCACCCAGGACGTCTGCCTAACAGCCGGAGCGCAGGAGGGGCTCTTCCGGGACCCGCCGGGGCAGGGGAGGGGCGCCTGACCTCGCCAGAAGCATGCGCATTCCTGCCCCCTCCCAGCCTTCTGCTCCCCTTGCTCCTGGCTCAGGACTGGTGTGGACCCCGGTGCTGAAACACCCCCGGGGGGGCCGGCCCCAAGCGGCCATGGGCAGAGTGGGGACCTTGGGGCGGGGGGAGAGAGAGAGAGGGAGAGGGAGGGGGAGAGAGGGAGAGAGGGAGAGAGAGAGGGAGAGGGAGGGAGAGAGAGAGGGAGAGAGAGAGGGAGAGAGAGAGGGAGAGAGAGGGAGAGAGAGGGGGAGAGAGAGAGGGAGAGAGAGAGGGAGAGAGAGAGGGAGAGAGAGGGAGAGAGAGGGGGAGAGAGGGAGAGGGGGAGAGAGAGGGAGAGGGAGAGAGAGGAAGAGAGAGGGAGAGAGGGAGAGGAAGACAGAGGGAGAGAGAGAGGGAGAGAGAGAGGGAGAGAGAGGGAGAGAGGGGGAGAGAGGGAGAGGGAGAGAGAGGAAGAGAGAGGGAGAGAGGGAGAGGAAGACAGAGGGAGAGAGAGGGAGAGAGAGAGGGAGAGAGAAAACACAGCCCTGGCTGCTGTGGCTCAGCGGATTGAGTGCCGGCCTGCAGACCACAGGGTCACCAGTTCGATTCCCAGTCAGGGCACAGGCCTGGGTTGTGGACCTGGCCCCCAGTAAGGGGCATGTGAGCGGCAACCACATATGGATGTTTCCCTTCTCTTTCTCCCTCCCTTCTTCTCTGTCTAATCTTAAAAATAAAATAAAGTAAAGTAAAGTAAAGTAAAGTAAAATAAACCTGTAATAACAACACCCTACAGCTGGGCCCCAGGAGCCTGCTGTAAAGGGCCGCTCCCAGCCCGCCTGGGGCCAGTGGGCCAACCTGAGCTCCGGCCTGGACCCCTGGGCCCTGGAGACCCGGCCTGGCCCCCAGAAGAAGGAGGGAGCCCAGAGGAGCCCAGTGCGCCAGAGCCCCAGGGTGGGCTGGGGTCTGGGCTTTGTGTCTGCAGAGAAAGGGCTGAGGCCGCCTTCCTCAGGCACCTTCTTGGGCCGCCCACCCCCCAGCCTGCCCCGGGCAGGGCTGGTCCCTGAGGGTCTGGAAAGGCCGTGCGACTTCGGGGAGAACCGGCCTGCCGTCTGGTCCCTCGCAGCTGGGCTCACACCTGCTGCTTCCTTCAGACCATTTCCTGCCCCACCCTGGGGGGCTGCAGCAGCCCCTGCCCCCACTCCCTGTGCAGGTTGGGGATGGGGGCTGGTGGGGCATGGTAGCCCAGGTGGTCCTAACATGAGGGGCCAGTGAGCAGAGCCCTCTCCCCAGCGGGCCCGCGGCCCTCTGTCCCTTGCAGGCCCTCCTTTGGGAGCTCCCCACTCAGCTCATCCACGCCCCACGCTCGGCCACCGTCGGGGTAGCTGGCAGCTGGAAGGAAGACAGCAGGGGCACTGTGTGAGGTTAGGCCCTGGTGGGGGCCTTAGCAGAGCAAACTGCGGGTGAGAGAGCCTCAGGTCACAGAGGGGCTGCAAGCGTGCCGGCCCTCAGGTGGAAATACACTCCCGCCTGAGGGGAGAGACCCAGCCTCTGAAAACACTGTAAGGGGTGGTCTGCACAGATTTACTTGAGTGCAGTGGGGCCGCAGGAAGGGGCCCTTTGGAGCGGGGGTGGGGGGCCGTCAGGAGGGAGGGAGACCTGGGCCCGTTTGCTGGCTGGACAAGTCCAGGCCTTTCTCGGTGGATGCGTCAGGGGCTTGGTCTCTGTGTCTGGACGAAACGCTGCGAGCAAACGCGGACAGGAAAGGAGGCAGAGCCGGGTCCGAAAGCGGGTGTTCTTCTCAGGACATTCGTGGTTCTGATTCGAGGCAGCTTCGCTTTGCCAGGCAGGCCGGCCAGTACCATTCTGCAGGGCTAGGCCGCCCAGGACCCCAGCCCAGGCCAGCGCTGACCCCAGCCTGCCCGCCCCCAAGCCCTGGCGGGGGGCGGGGGGAGGGGGCGCCCGCACTTCCTGCCTGCCAGGCACCCGACGGGAAAGGCCCAGATGCAGACTTCGCTCACCGGGGCCTGGGCGCGGCCTTCGGGCGGGGCCTGCCCTCTGAGCCACACCCCTGGTGAGTGTCCCTGGGGGAGGAGCCGCCGTGGGCAGGCAAAGCAGCGCAGGGAAAGTGCCCCCTCTTCGACCAGCTGCTGGGACGCAGCCGGGAGTGGAGGGCTCAGGGGCGGGGGTGCGCGGCAGGTGGCCTCGGGAGTCTGCTTCCTGGCTCTGGGGACCCCGCCTGACCGGGCCCAGGCCCCGCACAGCTCCGGGACCCTGAGCTGGCGAGGTCAGCCCTCTGGGCCTCAGTTTATCCAGTTGCCACTGGGGCGGTGGCCCTGCAGGGTATGGGGAGGACACAGGGCTCCTGGCCCAGGGCCAGCGCAGGCATTGCCCCCCACCCCATGGGGTACAGGACCGGGCCTCGGTCGGGCCAGCTGGGCTGAGGACGCACCGGGCACCCGGGCACCGGGCTCGGCCCCCAGGCAACCACCTCTCCGAGTCCGGGCTCTTCGGCTCTGCACCGTGAGATGGGCAGGCCCTGCCGCCCAGGTGACGGGACGAAGGGGCTGAGGAAGCGGAGTCGGGGCGGGGACACATGGGGGCCCGGGGACACCAGAGGGGCCTTCGCAGGACCACAGGGGTCCCCAGGCTGCGCGCTTTGCCGTGGTGAAAGGCAGATTCTGCCCCGCAGGCCCTGGCCTCCCGCAGCCCCTCGGCAGCCCACCCGCCCTCCTCGCACCCGCACGTTTCCCGCACCCGAGACTGAAGGGCCGCGGCTCGTTCTGAACTTGGAAACCGGGCCTGTGCGTGGCTGGCCGTGCGTACTGCGGAAGAGTGCGTGCGTGCCCGAGCCACCCGGCCCCTCCCTCGTCTCCCAGGGACGCGGGGGCCCGCCCTTCTGCCCTGGAACCCCGGTCACTGCCGGGGACTGGGCTGCAGAGGTTGCGGTTCCCCAGCTGGGGGCGGGTGGGGCGGCCGCGGTCCAGACCCTCCTCTGTGCCCCTCAGGTCGTCCAGGGCCTGGTCGTCGGGCGGCTGAGCAGCCGCTTCTCGGACACGGCGCTGCTCCAGGCCAGTGTGCTGGTCTTCAGCGTGGTGGGCCTGGCCATGGTGAGAGCACCCCTGGGCTGCACCCCACCCCACCCAGGGCCACCCTAACGGGACCTCAGGAGAGGGTCATAGTCCCGGGGGCCGCCGGTCACCGCGGCCCTTGCCCTGTCCCGCGCCAGGCGCTGATGTCCAGCGTCTTCCACTTCTGCCTCCTGATGCCTGGCCTGGTCTTCAGCCTCTGCACCCTCAGCGTGGTCACGGACAGCATGCTGACCAAGGCGGTCTCGGCCTCGGACACAGGTGAGCGCGGCGCCCGCCGCTGGGCCCCGTGGGGGGCGGCCTGCCCTGACCCCAGCCCTCCCCTCCAGGGAGCCCGCGGGCGCCTTCCCGCCGCGCAGCTGTCCGGTTCGGGGCCGGGTCCGCCGGACCCCTCTGGGCACTGGAGCTTAGTCTTAGTGAGCGGGGTATGTGCGGTGGGCTGCAAGAGGGCTCAGGTGAGACTCCGGCCACCAACCAGCCCGGCTAGGCCCGGCTGGCCCTGCCCCCGGCCCTGCAGACCAGTCCAGGGCCGGCCCCAGCTCCGCAAAGGGAGGGCGGTGGGAGTCTGACGGGCCCTCACAGGAGCCGGTCAGGGAGAAAGCCGGGTGGGCAGGGCCTGGGGCAGAGGGGTGGGCTTCCTGCCAGGCCGGAGCCGACGGGGTCTCCTCGTCCCTCCCAGAACGGCGCCTGGGGGTTCGTGGGTGCCTCCGGGGTGGGCAGGCGGGTGAACGCACACAGCTGGTCACGTCTAGGAAGCCCCAGACCTCTGGGGGACACCGGGGTCCCTGGGCCGACAGTGTCCAGGCTCCGGCCCTCTGGGGGCCCGGTGCGGGCCCAGCGCGGGGCTCCCACAGGCGCCTACGGAGGCCTCTTCGCAGCGGGGTCAGGGAGCCCAGGGGCCTGGCCGAACCTCGGTCCACGCACCTGTCTGTCGGGCGGGGGCTGATGGAGGTCAGGTGGCTGATGGGAATGGGGGGTGGCGGAGGGGCGCCAGGCCTGCTCTCAGGGCGGCCTTGGGAGCCTCCAGAGCCTCTCAGACCGGGGCTCTGGGGCCCTGGGGCCCTGGGAGGCCAGGCTGGGCCCGGGAGGCTCCCTGGAGGGGGTGGGCCAGCACTTTGGAGAGGGCTGGAGGAACAGGCCCAGAGGAGGAGGGGGGGGCCTGGCCGCTTGGTTCCAAGGCCCCGCCCTCCTCCGCCCGGAAGGAGCCAGGAGCTGGTTCCCAGCGCTGGCCTGGGAACCTCACCAACAGAGGGGGCGGTAAATTGCTCCCCGGTGTCCGTGGGCGATGGGAGAGGCTGCTCCTCCGTTTCCCCCAAGGCCCTGAGCTGGGGCGGGGCCTCGCCGGGCGGCGGCCACCTCACCCCGCCAGGCTGGGCAGCTCCGGAGGCCTGGGCTCCCACCCCGCTGGACCGCGGCCGCAGCCAGCACCGGACACAGCAGGCGGAGGGGCGTGGGGACGGGCCAGGGGGGCGGGCCCCCTCCTAAGACCCTGAAGGCCTTCCCAGCCCTGAGAGGGGCATCCCCTGCAGTTCCTGGGCGTCGGGTGGGCCATGGAGGACACTGGGGACGTCCGCTTTGCACCCCAGCCCCAGCCCCCACCTGGTACCTCACCTGCTGCTGCCCCCCCCCCCACCCACCGTGTCTGTCTGCCAGCTCCCCAGTGGCCTGGCCTGTGACTGGGGCGGGGCGCAGTGTCCAGTGGGGCCCCTTCATGGCTGAGTGGTCCACGGAGAGCAGTCCCAGGGGGGCTGGGGGCACAGGGGAGGCCTCTGCCGCATCCTGGAAGTGGGCAGCGGCGCGGTGACCCTGAGGGACCCACGCAGGCCTGACTCCCACCCCCCGCTCCGCAGGGACCATGCTGGGCCTCTGCGCCACGGTGCAGCCGCTGACCCGCACCCTGGGGCCCACCGTGGGCGGCCTCCTCTACCGCAGCTTTGGCGTCTCCGTCTTTGGCCACGTGCAGTTTGCCGTCAACTTCCTCGTACTCCTGGTCCTCTGGAGGCAGCCTCTGCCCCTCAAGAGAGACAAAGTCCGGTGACCTTGGCCCCTGGGCTCGGACTGGCAATAAATTCCCAGGACCTCTTCCGCTCTCATTTCCATACGGCGCCGTCCAGGCCGGCCTGCAGCTGGCTGGGCGGGAGGCCTCATGGTCGGTTGCAGATGGAGCCTGGGATGCGGGAGGGCTTCCTGGAGGAGGAACCCCTTCCAGGGCTCTGGGGATGGCCGAGTCGCCCAAGTTTGTCCTAGTGAGAAGTGGGCCCTGCCCCCTGCAGGCCGTCGGCACGCCAGGCCATCGGCTTGGTTGGCACCCCCAAGATGGCAAAGGCTGCCCCCCCCACAGGCGAGCGTTACAGGAAATTATTAGAGCGCAGAGTCTCCGAGTTCAGAAGCCTACAGTCCCATCTGGAGGGGCCTCCGAGGCCAGGGCACACCTCCTGCTGGGCCCCGGGGACAGGACTCTCACCCCGACCCTGGGCATCCGTCCAGTGAGCAGGAGAGTTCTCCCAGGTGGGGCAGCGTGGGGTCCACCCTGGGGCCAGGGGACCCCTCCCCAGGGGCACCGGGGTTTTCTAACTGGCCCTTCCGGACACTGTGCCTGGCACGGGACGGTTCCTTCTCCGGACCCAATTCCCAGCCCCCCAGCGGAGGGACAGCCGAGGGCGCGTCTGACCCTGGAGCGCAGCTCGGAGGCCTGTGGCGGCTGCCCCTCCCCAGGGGCAGGGCGGGCCACCAGCTCCAGGGCCCGGTTTCGGTCCTCCACTCTCCTCCCCACTGCCTCCCTACCAGCGCCAGCCCGAAATGAAGGCCCCTCCCCCGCCGGGACCCTGTCCTCTGTTCCGCAGCCCCCCCGGGCCTGTCCCTCACCCACACAGCTTCCAGGTGCAGGGGCCCTGCCCGGAGCCTGCCGGGCGGGGCAGCCCTGGACACACACTATCCCTGTCCACCCCCGGGCGGCGGGGCAGGAGGTGCCACCTTGTCCGACTCCTCAGGCCTCTCCACTCCATTGTCACAGTCCGAGCCACTCGGAGGCCTCAGCCTCCTGCCACCTCACTGGCAATGCCGCAGGCCTCCCCCCACCTGCCCAGCAGCACCTGCCTTGCTGGCCTGGCCTTCAGGGCCTCGGCCGGTGGAGCCAGAGAGCGGGACCACCCAGGCTGGATGTGGCCCAGCCTGGACTGGCGTCAGGTGGGGGCAGGCGCCAGAGGGCTGAGCCGGCGGCGGCGACATGTGGGTGGGAGGGGGCAGCTGGAGCTGGAGGGGAGGTGTGTGCCGACCTCCGGAGGACCCTTTGTGAACGACCTCCCACCCCAGCAAGCACCGCCAGCAGCCCTGCCGCCCCACTCGCGCGGGCCGAGCGCCAAAGTACTTCCTGCCTCACGAGAGGCTGCTTGGTAAGGAGGGTGCCGACTGGCCATCCACTCGCTCAAGCACTGCCCTGCCCCTCAGACTGACCCCGCACCCCAGTGCGCGCTGGCCCTCGACCCCGCCACTCCCAGGAACGTCACCACACCACGCGGGCAGGTAGAAAAAGAACAGGTCCAGTAGTTTATTTGGAATGGCAGATGCAAAAACAAAATATTAAGACGTACAGTTTGACGACAAATAACCATCAAAATAAATACATAGATAATCCAATAATTTAACGCGCCCGCGCAGCGGGGCAGGGCTCGGCGGCTCCCCAAGGGAAGGTCCCCTTCTGCGGGGCAGGGATGCAGCCCCAGCCTCAGTCCTCGCCGCGGTGCGCGGGGGCGGGGCAGGTTCCGGCCATCCCGGGCACCTGGGCTCCAGCCAGCGGCGCGGTCCCGGCCCGACTCGTCCAGTGTGGGACTCCTGTGGGCAGAGGAGGGGTCAGGGAGCTGTGCCCGGGGCCAGGGCGGGCTGGGGTCCCCACTGCGGTTCCCCTGGGGGCCCAGACACGGCAGGTGCCAGCGACGGCTCTTGACGCGTGCCCCTGAGACGCCGAGACTGTGTGGCAGCCGGTCCCCTTTCCAAAGTGCCCCCACCCCGCCCCCGTGCCCTCGAGGGGCGGGACCTCCCTCCCCACCACCGTCTGCAGACCGGAGATGGCAGGGGGCGCGCGGAGGCGGAACTCACCGCGGCAGGCTCAGTGCGCACGGGCTGTCCGGGGCTCCGGGGCGGCGGCGGGCGCGGCGCGCTCCCGGCGGCTGCGGACGTCCTGCAGGGCGCGGCGGTTCTGGAAGTCGATGAGCGCCAGCGTGATGGCCGCGTTCCAGCAGCTCTCGCCCGCGCAGCGGAAGTCGATCTCCTTGCGGTCGGTGGTGACGATGGTGAAGTAGACGTACTTGCCCGTGCGCTCCACGCAGTCCACCTTGAGGATGGAGTGGAAGCGCAGCTCCTTGGGGCGCGCGCCGGGGCCGGCGGGGAAGAGGCTCAGGCAGTCCGGGGTGAGCACGCCGCGCTTCTTCTTCCACAGCTGGAAGAGGCTGTCGCTGCGCTTCTCCAGCTCGCCCTCGCGCAGCACTTCGCCCGGGGTCTTCATGTCGGCGGAGCTGGGAGCAGACCGTGCGCTCGGACGGTGGCGGCGAGAGCAATGCAGCGCGGCGGGCCGGGAGCTGGCTTTATAGCGACCCCGCCCCGCGCGCCCGGCCCGGCCCCGCCCCGCCCCGCCCCGCCCGGGCGCGCCCCCTCCAGATCACGCCCCGGATCCGCCTCGGCGCCCGGTTCCCCAGCGCGCACCCGTCCCTGCCCCCGCAGCCATCCTGGCTGCCGGCCGCATCCCCGCCCGCGGCCGCCCCCTCCTTCGTGTCTGCAACTCACCGGGCGACCCTCCTGTGCTCCAGCATCCCGGGGCCCCAGACCGATGGGGTGACACGCGGTCCCCACCCCGCCCCGGATGCCGGCCCGGTGGAGGATCGTCCCGCCCTGCCCCGGGTGACTCACCGCCTGGGAGCCCTGGGAAGCACCCGCAGCCGGGCCGGCCCAGGGCAGGGAACTGGGTGCCCAGACCCCCACCCTCCAGTGCCCTGACGCCGAGGTCTGCCCCTCCAGCACTCTTGGGGCAGAAGCGGGCCGTGGCCCCCCACCCCGGTTCCTCCCACACCCTGGGGCCCTTCCCCGGGGGACCTTCCCGCGTCCCCAGCACAACAGGCCTTGAGGGCCACGTCGCCCCCCGCAGGCCTGGCCCACCCGGAGAGTGAGTGTTCTGTGCCCCTTTTCTAGTCTGCGGGGTGCAGACGGGGGGGGGGGGGGACACTTCCTTAGACTGGTCACACCTGGAGAGTGCTACAACAGCTCCGCGAGGTGCTCAATAAATGTGAGGGGTGGAGGCCACTCCGGTCTCCCTCCTGGGGAGCCTCCAGCTTGGTGTCCTGCCCGACGGGGGACGGCTCCGCGGGGACAGCGCACGGTGGGGGAAGCAGGGCCCTGCCCCGAGGGCCAGCGGGGGCGGCTGAGTCATCGCCTGCCAGCCGGGCACAGCCGTTTTTTTTATTTACCCTCTTCCTTTAAAGGGTTTAACAGGAGCAGGAACTGATTGCTGACTCCTTCTGGTTCCCAGGGGTGGGGGTGGGGGTGGAGGCGGCCAGGGGACTTTTTGGGTGCACAGCCGCTCCGGGGCCCGCCTCCAACACCCACCGCAGCTGTGACCTACTGGAGCAGCACAGAGAGTGGGGGCTGGGGGGACCCGCCCACCTCCATGGTGCAGGGTCCCTGCACCGCGAAAGCACAGGTCCGCTGGTTCCGCCAGCATTAAAAACTGCAAAGACGGTGACAGCCAAGTGTCAAACCGAGCGCCGGGCTTCCTGGGTACAGGCCCGTGAGGCTGGTCCTGGGACCGGCCCTCCCCACCTGCCCTCGCCATGTGCCCCCGGTCAGTGCCCTGACCTCTTGGAGGGTGCTCCAGACCCCGGGCCCTGTAGGGTCACTGCGAGAAATAAGGGGGCTCGCTTGGCTCGGAAAGGGGACCAGGGCCAGGCCTGTGCAAGGGGCGTCTAGCTGGCAGCCGCCCAGTGGTCCGCCCCACCCCCCACCCGGCCATGTGGCCAGAGGACTGGGTGGGGGTTGGGAGCGCAGGACAGGACATCTGAGTGGGGACCCTGGCGCCCAGGACTCTGACCTGTCGCGGGGAGGACAGGACAAGTACGTGGGCCAGGGGGTCAACGTTCTGCCAAGAGGGGGGAGAGGGAACAGACCCCCCCTCGGGACAACCTTGACAGAAGCGGGGGAGGGCACCAGCCACAGGCCGAGTGAGGCTGCCGACACCCCACTCCTGGCACTTGGGCAGTGAGGGGCCCGCGCTGGCATGGGTGGTCGAGGGCTGCTGGGCAGTGACATCGGGTACTCTGGGCAGGGGCGCACCCAGAGGAGGTAAGGGGGCGCTGCCTGCCACCGCCCCTGGGGAACCCCGGTGAGCCCACCCCCACGGGTCCACTGCCTGCCTCCCCCACTCAGGGGCCAGGCGGTGGACCCCGAGCTCCCAGCAGACACTGCTTAGACACCTGCTGTCCTACTGTGTGCCTGCAGGCCTGGCTGGTGCTAGAACTCCCGGAGAGGGTCCCAGTGGGTACATGGTGTGTGCGGGGCTGCTGGGGCCGTGGGACCAAGGACACAGCGTAGGGGAATCCGTGGGAAGGGGTCCCAAGGAGACAGGGTGAGCGAGGGGCCCTGAGGGGCGGCAGAGCTCGGTGTGCACGCCCCTGCCCAGCCTGGGCACGGGGCCAGAGCTCCCGCCCCTGCCGGGGGCAGGCCCGGCCCACCCCACCCCACAGGTGTCTGTCCATCCGTCCGTCCGGAAGCCCCGGGGAAAGGGGACTGGGGGAAAGGTCGGCAGTGGCAGAGCAGAGGCGGAGCCTGAAGCCGTCAGAGGCGGCGGGGGCGGTGAGGGTTGGAAGGCGAGTCCGGGCCAGGCGCGCTCCCCCTGCCCTGCCCAGTGCTGCTCTCTGCCCCTTGGGCTGGCCTCCCTGGGGCGGGTGGAGGGGACAGTGTCCTCGGGGTGGTGCCCCGACCGGTGGCATCAGCAGGCGCTGGGAGGACAGGTCGTTGTGGGGTGGGAGGGGGCAGGGACCCCAGGGAGAGAGGGCTGGTGGGAATCTGCCAGGCCCCAAGGCCAAGGCCCGCTGACCTGATGGGAGGCGGGGGCGGAGGCGGCTGGTTCATCCATCCCCCCTCTCGCCAGGGCCAGACCAGCATGAACCTGGAGTGGGGGACCGCCCGGTACTCCCCACCCCACGGGCCCCTCCGAGACACAGCTGACCCCCGAGCCCACTTCTCCCAAGCCAGGGACAGGGCGGTGAACTTGTAACACTGCCTGAGGGTCCTTGAGGGGGGCCCCTCCTGGGACCCCACCTCACAGGAAGCTGCAGCCCAGGGCTCTGGGCCAGGCGGGAGCTGGAGGAGGAGCCGCTGGCGCCACGTCTTCGTGGCTCTGGCACGGGTTTTCAGGGAACGAGAAGGTCCGAGGAGGTGACCGACTCCCCGTGGTCACCCAGCCAGCCAGCCAGCCAGCCGGGGTCCAGTCCATTCCACGGCACCCCACGGCTTGGGGCAGCAAACAGCCCTCCGCCAAGTGGCTGCGTGGGCTCTAGGTTGGGACCTTTGGTGGCTGCCTCTCAGAAGAGGGAGGGGGCCCCAGGCAGCCGCGGTCGGGCCAAGTTTACTAGCATCTACCCGAGGAGGCCGTCTGGGATGTGGGGCCCTCCTGGAGCCCCAGGGGACTCCCCGCGGCGCTGCCCCCACCGCAGCAGAGAGAGGTTGGTCCTCAAACGTCTGGCCAGGGAGATGCGCCGCCCCGTCCAGCTGGACGAGGACGTCCGGAGGCCGGGAGGAAGGAGGGCACCTCTCCGAAACTCCCAGTGAGGTCACCCCCGCAGCAGTGAGGAGCCGAGCCCCGAGGCCATCGCCCAGCCAGCCCAGCGACAGCCTGCGAGGGGGCTGTGTGTCAGGGCACAGTGCCTGGGGCTCAATGCCACCCCTTCCACGGGTGGGGGAAGCTCAGAGCTCCCCAGCCTCAGAGACGCTCCCCCTCTGGCCTCCTCCAGGAAGCCCTCTCAGATTGCCAGCCGTCACCAACTGTGAACGCGGCGCCTTGGGGTCCTTGAGCCCAGGGAGGGCAAGGGAGGAGGCCCGAGCTGCCTGGAGCCATAGCACCCAAGAGGTGGCCTGATGCCACCTGACCTGGGCCCAAGAGCCTATTGGCCACAGCCCGTGACTTGGGCCTGCCCTCTTCTGGAAGCCGCAGCCTGGGAAAGCGAGAGGCCTGTCCCCACCTGGCTGCCTGGCTGCAGGCTCTCACCGTCGGCCTGGCCTCAGCCCCTCAGGCCGTGTCCCTTGAGGCTCCGCATGGCTCCCCCAGACCCCCAGATGCATCTGAAGGGCAGCCTGGCCTCGCAAGGCCCTGGCGGGTCTGATGAGAAAGTGGTGCCACCGGGGGTGCGCTCGCCCCTCAGAACCCTGCTCACAAGGCCCGGCCAGCCCCTGGGGCGTGGCCGCAGTCCTGTTCCTCAGGGTCCTGCTCGGGCGTTTTTGGAAAGAAGTGGAACTCAGAAGCACCTAACTCGCTGCCTGAAACACCCGCCTCTCCGGGGAAACCAGAAGATGGGGGAGGAGGGGTCCAGAGCGGGGGGACCGGAACCCGGTGTCCCCGAAACTGAGCGGACTGCCAGGGCCCAGCTTGTGAGGACAGGGGCCCTCTCTGGAAGACTGGCGGGAGGGACGAGCGACAACCGAACGACACACACGGAGGGAGCTGGGGCTAAGTCGGGGGGCCCTGAGGGCTGTCACGTGTCGGGGGCCACGGGACACAGGCTGGGCACCCGAGGCGCTGGAAGAGGCAGGCCGGACCATGCCGGGTGGAGGGAGCGCGGCCCTGCGGACACCTCGGTTCCTCAGATCCGGGTTTCCGAGGGTGGGCAGGAGCTCCACGCGACGCCACCTTCCCCGGCAGGGACGAGGAGGGGTGCTCAGCGTGCTCCGAGGACGTCTGGAAATACGGGTGGAGCCCAGAGGCACAGCCGGAGGCTGGTGCCCCAGTCCTGGAGCCCTCGCCGGGAGTGGACCGGTGGGGGACCGGGGGAGTGGCCCCATGGCCAGTCGGCTCCTGCTCAGAACAGTGCCCCCAAGGGCTCGCGCTCGGAAGGCCAGAGGCCTCGGCGCCCCCACGCCCACCTCCTGTGCGACCACCTGGCCACCCCCGGCCCCACTTGTCCACTGATCCTCCTGCCTGGGCACCGGGGCCATCTGCCAGAGTGTCTTGGGGACACGGTGACCAGTGACCACACGCTGGCTGGCTTCGAGGCCAGCCCCTGTGGGCAGGCCCCAGGGAGGGCAGGTGAAGGCAGCCGGCCTGTCCCCACGGACCGTGGAGAGGACGGCAGCTCTGGCCCAGCACGCGCTGGGAGGAAAGGCTGTGGGGGCGCCACCAGGCTCCCTGCCCTGCTGCTCCTGGGCCAGGTTCCCAAGAGGCCGGGCCGGCACAGCTGGCTCCAGGCCAGGCCTCCGGTTGTCATGGAAAGTAACATCCGGCCACCGCCCACGGCGCACTGAGTCAGCACCGCCGGGCTGGGCCAGTGACTGGTGACATCTGGGGCAGGTGGGGCTCTGCCCTCTCGGCGGCAAGGCTGAAAGGGCGCTCCCAGGTCAGAGGCCGGCGGAAGCCAGGCTCCCCGTGGAGCGGCTGTGTGACCCAAGGAGGGTCCCAAGAGGACAAGGTGCCCGAGAACCGCGGCGAATTCCGGG
This sequence comes from Glossophaga mutica, assembly GCA_039655065.1. Classification (NCBI taxonomy): domain Eukaryota; kingdom Metazoa; phylum Chordata; class Mammalia; order Chiroptera; family Phyllostomidae; genus Glossophaga; species Glossophaga mutica. Next base: position 1,864,612 of record CM077308.1, read on the forward strand.
GAACCTTAGGCTCAGCCAGGACCGGCCTGAGGCGTCCCGGAGCCCGCGCTGCCGGGCAGCGCCGTCTGCCAGCGTCTCCAGGGCCCGGGGTCTAGGCGCCCCCGCCCCGACTGGGCTCCCTGAGGTGGAGGCGGGGAGGACGAGTCTGCCTCCAGAGGAAGGAAGCGGGGAAGTCGTTCTGACTGGAAGGGACCGAAGTCCAGGGGCGGCCAGGCGGAGAGGCGGGGTGGGCCAGCTGGCGGGGAGCCCAGGGCAGCCAGGCTGGGGCAGCGCTGCAGGAAATGACCTGGAGAGGGGCCCACGCCTGCTGCCTGCCCCCCCCCCGGGCTTCCTCGATGGACCGCCCCGCGGTGAAGGGGACCGGCCCTATCAGGGCTGGACCGAGATCACGAACACCGCCAGGGCTGGCCTGGCTGCAGCTAGGGGCCCCCCACCGAGCCTGCCCCCCGGGGAAGGCCTCGGTGAGACTGCCGGGCGGCTGAAGGGGCTGGGCACGCCGGGCCAAGAGCCAACACGGCCGACTGGCCACCGGGGCGGAGGGGCCGCCTGCCGAGTTGTCTGCCCGTGGCAGGCGTGGACAGAGGCTCCCTGCCGGGCTGTGGGCGGCCACAACTCCTGACTCGGGGGGAGCACCAGAGTTTTAAGTGAACCACCCCGGTTCGGGGCTTCTGAAAAATCAGCTCCACTGAGGTGTAACTCACACCCATGAGCCACGTGTACCCACCTGGGGCAGTTCCAGTGGACACACCTGTGTAACCACTTCCTTCTCCCAGCCAGCACCCCGCCCCCGACAGGTGCCGAGCAGACTCTGAAGGTCACAGAAATCGGTCACCCACCCGCCCTCCCCCTCAGGTGGGGCTCCTGCCGCTGGGACCACCGTTGTAGGGTGCCCAGCACTGCCAGCCGCCCCATCTCGAACTCCTGGCACCCGGCGGAGGCACCAAGCCACCTGGGGAGGTCCTGCCCCCAAGTCCCGCAGGCCCTGGGCAAAGCCGGGTGCCCCCGCAAGTCCATGTGGTTGGGAGGGAGCTCGGAAAGGGCGGCTGGGCCCAGGGCCGGTCTTAGGTGACAGCTGAGACCCGGGCCTGGGGGACAGGCACCAGAACAGGCCCCGCAACCTCAAACAGAAGAGGGCGGTTTGGAGAGCCACCCTGAGAACGGAGGCCGGGCGCGGGCAGCAGGGCCCGGGGGAGCGGGGCGGCCCTGGGCCTTCCCGGGCCCTCAGGACGCAGCGTCACGGCATCTGGGCCCGGAGGGCGGAGGGGACAGACTGAGGCGGTGTCCACCTGGAGCTGCAGCTCGCGCCGCCCTCCCCGCTGCCTCGGGGCTGGGACTCTGGGGGAAGCTCCCGGGAACTCTGACTGCCCAGCGCAAGCGGCAAGGCCCAAACCCACCTCTGGAGGCTCCGCAGCGTCCCTGAGGCCCCAAGAGCCAGGAGGGGCCCGCCCCTGGACGAGCCCCGGGCTCCTGGCCACCGGACAGCCACCTTCCCTTTCCCGTGACCGCCCCAGAGGAGCAGATGTGGGCCAGGCAGAGGACGAGCGTGCAACAGGCCCGGGAGCGGGCCAGGGCCGGCCACCGTGCTCGGCCAGGCAGAGTGCAGCCTCTCAGGGCTTCGAGCCACCCTCCCGGTGCTGCCACCCACCCACCCCACAGGGGCCCTGCAGACCCAGAAGCGAGGACTCCATCCCGGGGCCTGAGGGAGCAGTGGGTTTGCCTGGGGGCCTCAAACTCACCCGAGAGTGACGTGGGCCTGGAGACCCACCAAGTAAACTAAACACGCCTGGGAAACGAAACAGAAGACCAAAAAACCAGGAAGTCCTGAATCTGCCCACACCCCAGGCCCCACACAACAGCCCAGGAGCGGAGGAACCCCATCTATGAGCCCCGCCCGCCCCCCAGGGACCCCCCCAGAGAGACTGCGCGGGCACTGGGTCCGTGTTCCACAACTTTAATAGAATACTCTAACTATTCTGTACAAATTGAAAACGAAGTCTTCAGTTACAAATGTATCTTGAGTAAGGCTGAGCACTCTCCAGGCCCGGTCACAGTGTGGACCCGGCCTCCTGGCTGCCAGGGACCGTGGTCACACACTCAGAAACCCCACACGCCAGCCAAGGACCGGCAGCGCTGAGCCCAGGGCTTTTAAGACAAGGCGGACGTGGGCTGACAACCGGGAGCTGCTGAGACAGACACTGACACGGGATGGCTGGCCCCGCCCACAACCCCACCTGGCCCAGGGTCCCCGGGGAGACGGGCTCCGCCAGGGCAGCAGGCGGCAGGAGGAGGCAGGAGGAGGCGAGGTGCGTTCTTGCACACAGGCCCCACTCCCGGGGAGCTGCCGGGGCTCCCGTCACAAGCGTGGCTTCAGACACTCCGGGACGGGGGGCCGCAGGCGTCCCGAGGCCTCACAGCACGAAGGGACAAATAAATACGAGGATGACCACACGAGCCCTGCCTCAGCGCCGCGGGCGCCCCGGCCCCACCCCCACCCCGAGAAAAAACGAGAACTGCAGAACGAACACACCGAGGAGCACGGACCCTACTCTCCAGCTCCTCCGAGGCATCCGACACAAAAGACAGGCGGCTGGAAACGAAGCGTGTGGTGTCTTCAAACGAGACAGGAGCAGAAGCTCCCCAGACATCCGCCCTGGGCTCAGGCAACCTCCCACCCCCACCCCTGTGGTCTACAGGCCCCCCAAGCCAGGCCTGGGAAAGTCTACGAGCGGCACCCGAGGCCGAGGAGGGTGCGGGCGTGAAGCCTCCTACTTCTGAAATGCATTCAAGCTGCCACTGCACAGGTTAAGCAAAACCATAAGGACGAAGGGAGAGGGAGCGTGAAGACCATGCACGAGGAGACAGGTCCGGTGCGGGCGCCGCCGGGACAGGGCCTCACTGCTGCTTGCACTCGGAGGGCTGGCCGGGCTCCTTCTGCCAAGACAGAAACCAGACTTCAGAGCAGCGCCCCAGCCCCACCAAGCACCCCCCGCCCCCCACGGAAACCCAGAGGCCAGGCCCCGCCCAGTGAGTTCACGCGAACCGGAAGAATGGTTACCGCAAGTCCACTTTTAAGACGGGAACAAAACAGAAGCTAACTCCCCAGGAGCGACGCTGAGGCAGCCTGCCGCTTCTGCTTCCAGACACGCTCACGAGCGCCTCTGAGCAGGGCGGTGCCCCAGGACCCACCGAGTCACAGGACCCCAGGTTCCCAGGCTGAGGGGCGGCCCGGAGCTCTGGGGGACCCACTGTGCTGCCTGTGAGTCATTGGCATGCCCTCCAAATTCCATCCCCACCCCTGGGAGAGGACTGACATTTGACCTTGAAGGGCTCCTGTTCGGCCCCCGATGCCCACAGGAGGGCCCCTTCCCCTGGGCCTGCTTGCCTGGCCACCAGGGGGTGCCCCCACATCTAGGCATTAGGATCTCCAGAGATAAGCCCCGCATCCCCCAGGTACCTGAGTGGAAACCCTATCCTCCCAGAAAAGGGACCAGGGGGCCCCTGACCCCAGAACCACTCCAATGTGACCTCTCGTGTGTACCCACCACTGGCACCCAGTGACCAACCAATGCACGCTGTGTGGGGGCCCCCTCCCCAAGTCCCCCACCCCCATGTGAGCTAAGCGCGCACATCACTCCGCACGTAACCTGGTGTGCCTACGGAGTCTGAGAAGGACCCGAGCTACGGGGCTGCAGAGAAATGAGTGTGCGGTAACATGACCGAACCCCGCCCCAGCCTGGGGCCAGCTGGGGCTACAGCTCTCTCTCTGGGAAACCCCACTTGAGAGATGAAACCACACATGCAAAGGGCGCACAGGGACAGAACAACAGTCCTGGAGCCCGGGGTGATGGACAGGACACAGGACACGCTGGCACCTATAGAGCTGGCCCTGGGGCTCTACCAGCACTGGCCAGGGCCAATGGAGGGCCCTGTGGGACGGGGCCCAGGAAAGGGTGCACGGGAAGGGTCTGCAGGAGTGGCATGGGGGCCTGGGGCAGGTGTGCAGGACGGGAGGGACTTCCCAGTCGACACCTGTATAGGAATGACACGTGTCGCGTAACAGTGCTGAGTCCCGTCACACACGGCTGTGACCAGGAAGCATCCATTACCTCCTTGTCCGCCACAAGACTGCGGAGGGATAGCGCTCAGTAAGACCAGGGCCAGAAGGAGGGGCTGTCGGGAGACCCGTGAGTGGCTTTTGGCCTGTGGCATGGGACAAGACCCAAGTGCAAGCCAAACACCCTGTTTCACATCACAAAGTCTAATGGCAGCTTGGCCACGCAATGGCGACCATCAAGGAAGGGGGCTGGCGTTCCAAAGGCACAAACTGAGAGCCAAAACCCTGCCCGCCCTGGGCCCGGCAGCCCAGGCTGAGCACGGTAGCCCAGGCTGAGCACACACTCAGCCCGGCCCCGAGGCTGGCTGGGCTGTTCCCAATGCTCCAGGGTCACTGGCAGGTGGGGGAGTGGGCTTCAGGGACAGCCTGGCAGACACAGGGGGGCAGCAATTTAAAAACACAAGTGAAGGATCAGCCCTGACCCTTGAAGCATCAAAGAGCACTTTGCCCCCTAAGACGGGCCTTCAGCCCAGACCTGTGCCCGCCCACGGGGGACAGGAGGACAGTGCTGACAGACCCTCGCAGGTGCTGCTGGCCTGAGTGGGCGCCAGGACCAGGCTCCTTCCGACTAAGTGGAGACGCACGAAGCCCCGGCTTCCGCAGGCACAGCTTCAAGGAACTGGCCGCCTTCTGGCCAACACGGGGAGCCCTGGGACTTCCCAGACACCCCCGCCTGTGCTGGTCTCTCAGCCATCAGTCCCCCAGCCCCGCCACCACGCTCCCCCTCCCAGGAGCAACCCGCCCCCCCCAGGAGCAAGCACTGACTGCCCTGCACCACGGGGGGCCCGGCGGCCCCCAGGACCCACGGCTGGCGCTGCCCTTGGGGAAGCAGAACCTCAGCCACCCCGCTGGTGCGCCGGAACGCTCACGCTGCCTGGGCCGGCAGCCACGCGGGTGGGACGCTCTGGCGGCGTCCAGTCGCCCCTTTACTGCCCACCGGTCTGTGCGACGCCTGCGTTCCCCAGGACTGAGCAACCGACAAGCACGTCCAGGACAGTCGCGTCTCCTACCGCCCCCCGGGGGTGGCGGAGCGCAGGGGCCAGCAGGGAGGGGCAAGGGCAGGAGACAGCCCAGGACCTCCGCCTCCGGGACCGCTGTCCGCCGGCTCGCGGGCCCCCCGCCAGCTGCCGCCTCCCAGAGCCCCTGCTCTGAGTCCTCTTCCTGGAGGTCAGCCCCGTTGTCCAAAAAACAAACAAACAAAAAACAAACCGCCACACCAGTGACCCCCGGCTGTGTGGCTGACGGAGAACCCTGGGTCTGCCAGCAGGAGCCAGGGCGGCACCCCTGCAGGCGTGGGCCCGCACGGCAGCGCCCTCTGTACCCGGTCACGACCCGGCATCGGCGTCGAGCAGAGAGTGACATGTGGAAATTAGGAATGAACGAGTTCCACCTTACCTAGCAACGCATGAGTGATTAACAGATAAAAATTACACCTAAACGGGGAAAAAGGGAAAGGAGCTGTCAGCGGGAGGAAGGCGAGGGGCACGTGACCGCCCGGAGTGCAGCGGCCCGCGCGCACCAGGCCGTGCCCCTCGCCCCCGACCTCCCTCCTGTCCTCGGCGGGGCGGACTCCGCCAGGTCCCTCCACAGGGTGCGCATCAGGGGCCACAGGGGCCAGGACCCGCGTCTCTGCCCGCACACGGCCGCCCGCTCCAGCGCCACGCGGCTCCCTCCTGCTCGTTTCTCACTGGCTCCCCACAGAGCCGCCGGGAGGCCTCGTGAAGGGTGCGGACCGACAGCCCTCCGCCTCCTGCGGGTTGTCTGCGACCGCCCAGTGAGGACGCGCTCCCAGAAAACGGGCGTGAGGAAAGAGGACGGACACCCGCAGGAAGCATGAACACGACGAGCAAGGTGCCCGCTGCCACTGAGACGCAGCCGGGCGGACAGCGTCCCGAGTCCCAACCATGCGGAGCGCGCCGTCCCCCCCCCCCCCCCAGCCCTGCCGCCAACCGCGGACGCCGCGGAGGCCCCTGAGGGCAGAGAAAAGGCAGGTGCCCTCGCCTGGGACTCGGGCTCGGTGGGGCAAGGTGCCATCACCACTCAGTCCTGCTACTAACGGACACCCCTGACCTCCCACCCCGCAGTGCGACCCACTCAGGCCGGGCCGCAGGTCTGCGTCACCCCGTGGCCCCTCACCAGCCGCCACTCAGAGGTGAGCGCGGGTGGGCCTTCAACAGTCGCCCCAGGAGTGACAGGCCAACTCACACAGGCGAGCGTTGCTTTGAGCACGTGTAACAAGTGTCGCCCCCACCCCCCCGGCAGCAGGAGCTCCGGTGTGAGCATGCGGGCAGACATACACGGGGGAGCAGATGGACCCCAGCACCAGGTCGTTGCACGGACAGCTCAGGGCACTGCCCGCTTCGGGCAAAGACGGGGAAACGCAGAGGCAAGGTCCAGTTCACTAGAGCCACCCGCTCTGAAACGCCAGGTGACGCCGGCGCTCTGGCAGCCCGTGAGAGCTCACCAGCAGGCAGCTGAGCCCGAGCCTTCCGCCGGCACGCCAGAGGGGCCGCGGGAGCGCAGCTAACCTGAGACCAGGAGTAAAACTCGGACTCACAGGTGAAGTCAGCGGGGCTACCCTCTGTTTTTGTCAAGTTCTCCCTTAAAGCCCCCGGTCTCTTGTAAACTGTGAGCGTTCTCAGCCCCAGTGAGATGGTAAATTACAGTTACACTTCCATCGGAGTCTCTTCAGTTCAAAAACGGTAACAGTGCCCCCCCAAACTCCTTCTCTGCATCCTTTCCAAAAATAAACATGCAAAGTGCGTGCGTGTCAGTTAACTGATCACCTTCAGAGAATGAAAGAGCTGGGAAGTAAAGGTCACGAGCGAGGCCCCGCCCACGAGCGCACCTGAGGAAGGGCCTCTGCGCCCAGGGGCCCTGCGATCAACCGTGCTTTCTGACCAGAGGGGACACGCACGCAGCCCTCACACCTGCGGCCTGGGCGGCCCCGGGACCACTCACCTTGGGGTTCACCTCGGCATCATCCTCATCTTCTCCCTCCTCATCTCCTTCTAGTTCCTGCAATGGAAAGAGCGGACAGGACCTCAGTTCTTATGATCCGTGGGCCACAAGCTGAAGTGACATTTCAACTTAGAAGGAGTCAGTTGTCATCGTTCACAACGGGTTAAATCACCTCTTTGGACACGTAGTTTTTTTATAGGTATCTGGTTCACAGACAACCCTGAAATCAACACACTGGTAAAAAGCCGATCCTGCTGGTGAAATGATTATTTCCTAGGACCCTTCTCACCAGCTGAACGCAGGCTCAAAACAGGACACTGCTGTGGCATTTGCCCTCTTTCCACAGCTTTCAGCAGAGCCCACGGCTCACAGGCAGCGTCACACGAACACTGTAACGAGGTCTCGGGGTCTCACAGGCTCTGCCCACCCCAGCAGGGGAAGCCGAACACAACCCTGGGGCAATGCCACTGCTGCATACGAGCTGGTCTTACCTCCTCTTCTCCTTCTTCGCCTTCTTCAAACTGAAAAAGAAACACGTTACTAGGTTTCGAAAGCATGGCAGCAACCCGACCCAGACGCAGTTCCCGTCCAGCTCCAACTGAGCGCAGGGCAGCGGGGCTCCGGGCCCAGTTCCCAGGGGCCGTCTGCTGCTGGGCAAGCCCAGGCACGGGGACACTGTGAGCCAGGTGGGGCCAGCACGGCAGGAATGCGGGCCCGTGAGCCCTGACGCGTTAATAGGAAGCAGGTCCCTGGAAACCAGTCAAAACAAGGACTAAGAATGGGGGTGAGGGGAGGAGACTGGCAGCCTGGGCGTGGCCCGGGCCAGCGAGGGTGCTGGCTGAGCTCAGCAAACCAGTAACTGATGCGTCACTTCACTCCTCGGGCAAGGGGAAAGCTCCATTGGAAACGTAACGCAGCCTTGGAGCTCAATCTTTCGGTCGGAACGGCGGTGCGCGTGGGCGGTGCTCCGGCACTGCAGTCGCCTGCCCGTGAATGACGGTCCCCCCGTCCGGAGACACCACTGGGGCGCTCTCACTCAAGCTCCAAACATCAGACGAAGGCGAAAGCCACGCCAGCAAGAGAAACTTGAACCCCACCGGCTACACGACACACAGTGTGTGACCATCCAGCAGGCTCTTTCTGACAAGGCTTCTCTTCGGACCCCACCCGAATGGGACTCGGGCTGGCGCTGGGTGCTGGGGCGGCTCATGTCCAATGCTGGGCCCGGCCTGCACGCTCTCCAGCCCCGAGCGGCACCCAAGATGGGATGGAGGTCGGTGCCTCTTCCTTCCAGGCAGCCCGACGGGGAAAGACCTTTCAGTGTCTTGCAGCCACAGGGCCCTCCCGGTGCGTCAGGTTGGATCGGAAGCAGCCAGAATGGGCTCAAGGGAGGGTTTCCTCGGGCTCTGGGCCCTCCGCGTCACCGGGCCTCCTGCAGGGAGCTCTGCAGGGCCTGCCTCAAACGCACGCCCCTTCGGGCAGAGCAGAGCACGGCGCAGCCCGCGGGAGGAGCAGGACGCCCGGGGAGCATGGCGGAGTCGGAGCCCCTCTGTCCACTCCCCCGTGTTGCCAGCACTTCCTAAAGCTCGGGTCTCAGCAACTCCTGGAGCACCGGGCCGGGCCCCAGCGCCCCCCGGCCCGCTCGGGCATTTAGCACAGGGGAGTGGGGGAGGAGGCCCGCACAGTGACTGGCAAGGGGGCAGGCTGGGCCCTCCTGCGCCTCATGCCCAGCAGACCCCGCGAGCAGGGAAACCCCGAAGCGTCCAGGAGCCCCGAGCTCTGGAAGCAGGGGGCAAACCCCATCCGAAACGCTCCTCCAGTAACGCGCTGCGAAACAGGACCGCGTCCCCGTGAACCAGGACCGCCGAGCCTCGGTTCCGAAGGCACCTGCCCCAGGCGACAGCCGCAGAGCAGCCGGCGGGCTGCGCTCCCCCCCCCCCAGCAGTTCCTCCGCAGAGCCCCGCGGGCCTGCCCCTTGGGGCCACCGAGCCCGAGGGCAATGCAGACCGGCTCTACCTGCGTGCGGCTCGCTGTGGCCAGACCTCCGCGAGCGGGCTGCCCCGGGCTGAGCAGCCGCCCAGAGCCTCACGGCCCTCAGCAGGGCGCAGCAAACCCCAGGGGGCCTTAAGGGAGCCCTGCAGGGAGCCAGCGGGCGCGTACACGGGCACCGCCCGGGACACCGGCCGCCCCGCCGCTGCGACCCTCTCCCCCCCGCCCCCCGTGTCCCCCAGGCACGCACGTTGTCGTCGTCCTCTACGGCCTCCCCCGTGAAGTAGAGCACAGCCCGTGGGACGATCCGCTCACGGAAGAAGTGCCCGATCTCGAAGTCGGAGGCCAGCGTGAACTCGGAATCTTCATCCTGAGATGAGAGGGAGAGCCTCCACGTTAGCCCGCCCACGGGGCGGACACCACGCTCTCCCCCCACACCTGGCCCTCACTACTGGGAGCCTGACGGAAGCCCCCAGGTCCAGCAGTGCCAAGTGGCAGCTGTCGCGAGGCCAGGCAGACTTAAAGGGACACCAGTGAGGTGCGGGGGGGGGAGGGCAGTAAACACAAACGCACCCCAGGGTTTCAGGGGATAGGAACAGATGGGAAGAAAAGCAGGTCAGGAAATACGGACTTAATAGCAACTTAAGAGGCTTTGATAACAACACAAATCTTACCAGTGATTCTCCGTCCCCAGAGGCTAGAAAAGAAGACAAAACATGTTCGTGTTACATTGAAAGCAGAAACATTCAACCCACGCAGGAAGCTGATCTGATAGATGGAATGTTAACAGCCCACAGCGCTAGGCTGTCCCTGGAAATGGCCCAGGCTGGGTGCCCCCTGGTGGGCACCTGTGGCACCTGCAGCCCGCCTTGGACTCCCCGCTGCTCACAGGCCCCGCTGAAGACCGCCACCCTGGGCGCCCCAGAGCAGCACGGACACCGGTGCCCACAGGAGCAGGTGAGAAGGGACGTCGAGGGGCCCAGGCTGTGGCCGCGGAGTGCACCAGCGCCCTAACGGAAGCTCTAACTCGCGTCTGGCAAAACCACACGCGACAACCCAGCACACGAGGGGGCAGTCTCTGAGCCCTGGAGCCCTAGGGAGGCCAACGCCGCGTTTCTGTCTGGGAGGGCGGGGGGAGAGGAGAGAAGAGAGTGCCGACTCCTCTCTCAGACGTGAACCGTGCCTGTGGGCGAGTGTCCCTCATCTCGGCTCCGCACTCAACGTGACGACACGTGACACAGCCAGTGGCGAACTGAGCGTGATGGCCAACGCCAGGACTTACGCTCGGTGAAGCCCAGTGACAGTCAAAGCCCCGATTCTGGAAATGCTGGGTCGAGGCCCTGCTGTCCCCCAGGGCTGCCCACTGCAGCGACCCAAGTGCTGGGGGCGGAAGCACAAGGCAGGGGACGCCAAGCCTTGGCCCGTAAGCATCCCACAGGTTCCTCAAGACTCAGGTGTGGGGGCCCCAGCCTGGGGTCAGGGGTCAGCACAGAGCACTTCAGGGCCTTTTCTGTGGGTTTAAGGACAGAGAGGTGGCTGGACAAGACACCTCATGCCCCCTCCACGTCAGGAATCATTTCCCCAGCTGTGACAGGCTTCTCTGCCACCCGCGTCTCCACCTCCCGCTGTCCCCCTCGGTTCACTTTCACAGAACTTCCCACGCGAAGCTGACTGCACTCCACTCTTCAGAAGCAGCCAGCCCAGTCAGGAGGCCCGGCCGGTGGGCGTGTCCCCCTGCACGCCGGAGGCTTGAGGGTTCAGCCCCTCTCACACGGGTGTTTCTGTCACTCTGCCCCCGCGCCCTCCCTCTCAAGTCAGTAAGCGTACCCTTGGGTGACAGTTAAAAATACACGGAAAAGCCCCGCCGTGCTGGAATCCATGTGCCACGAGGCCCGCCCACCCCGGGCGTGCGGCCCGCCCGAGCCCGGCACAGCGTCGGCGCTGCGCGGCGGCCACAACGCAGCGGCACGCACGCTCCGAAACGACGAGGGTGAACAGCAGTCCCCGCCCAACTCCGTCGGATTTCACCAAGGACTTAAAACCCTGTTCTGAGGGCCCTTCCAACACATCCGAGTGTCTCTACACCAGGAACGCACAGGTGCACCCTCCCAAAGGCCACTCGCGGCTCCAGAAGGGGTCTTCCCTGGAAAGGACACGGACTGATGGGACTCACGGCTCCCCTCACCCCCAAACCGGCTCACGCTTCCGTTCTCCGGGCTCAGAGACAGGCCGCAGAGAACAGCCACGACGGAGGCTGGACGGCAGGCTGAGGCGGGGCCGTGCTCGTTCCTCGTGCCCTATTTTAACGCGGCCGCCTGCGCCGCCACCGCCATCCCTCAGGGGAGCACCGCCGCAAGACGGAAGCTGCCAGGCCACGTTTCGGCCCCCGTCTCTCCAGGTGGAAACCTCGTTCCCTGCTCCCCGCAGCGGGTCCGTTTCCAACCCCTCGGGCCCTGTCAGGCCCTGCGAGCGGGGTGGGCAGAGGGTTCCGAGCTGTGCCGGGCAACCCGAGTGCGCCCCGGGACAGGCGCCTGCGGGGTGGGGTCTGCGGCGCAGGGGCTTCCAGGGAGGCCGGGGCCACCTCGGCCACCCCCCAGCTCTGAGAACCCTGCCATGGCCCTCCCGCGCCCCCGCCCTGTGAGCGCAGTGCCCCTGGGACTCTTGAGTTCTCTGACAAGAGCGCAGCCTGGCTCCCCGCCCCGCTGTCGGACGGCAGGGCGCTTCCACGGGCTCTCCCGAAGTGACCGCTCACTTCACGGAGAACCCGCCCACGAGACCACCCGAAGTAGCACGCGACCCTGGAAGAACGCGGGCGCGCGGCGAGAGCAGGGGCGGTCTGACAAGCGCACGCCGCTCTCCGCGCACTCCAGCGACACCTCCCACGTCACCCGCTGCCGGGTGGATGGTGGATGCAGGTGAGTTCAGCGCACGCGCTGGCCTGCACTTCGCTCACGCCCGGTCTTCAGTGGAGCGCAGCGCCCTCCCAGCCCAGGACACACCCCGCCACCAGACAGACGCGCGAGCTCAGTGCAGGCAAGGCCCGGACGGGACGGGCCCTGTCAGAACTGCGGGCTGGGGGCCGAGCGCTGGGCGAGGTCCCGGGGACGGCGCTCGGCGGGGCGCTCGCCCTGCCGCCACTGTCACGGCTTGTGCAGAACGAACACTGACCCCGACGGTCACTTTTCGCCTCTTTTCCTAGAACAAACCCTCTTTGGGTTTCTCTCCGTAGCGAAAGCAGGTACTAACGTGGGTCTTCCGCGAAAGTGAGGCTGTGGAGCGCGGACTTTCGGAAAGTGGGGGACGCCTGCCTGTGTCAGCCCGCACCCCCCACTCACCTTTGAGCGGGCTGAAGAAGTTGAAGAAGGAGTCGTTGGGGACCTGCTTGGTGATCGTTCGCACGGTGCCACGGCCCTTGTGCTTCTGCTTCTTCTTGATCGTTTTGACCGTGACGTTCTTTCCTTTCTTCCAGTCGATAGTGCACCTAGCGGGACAGGACGGCCATCACGGTCCGCCCGCCAGGAGGGGGCCCGACCGCTGACACGCACAGCAAGCGCGTGGCGGCTCCACGCCTGACCCGGACGTGTGATGAAACCCGCCTGCAAGCCAAGCACCCCGGGCCCGCGAGGCACCCCGAAGGTCGGCGGCAGAGCAGCGCTGGCCCGCCGCCGCCCTGAGCGGAGCACGGTCCCAAGCACAGGCCTCCGCGGTGCGTGCTCTGTCTCCAGCCCCAGTCGAGGCGCCTCACAGCCCGCCACCCACCGCCCCTGGACAGCCCCCAGAGATCACCTGACGTCAGCACGCACTCGGCCGAATTCTCAAGGCAACCCAGCGAGTGGGACGAGTTGGGAAAGGAAGCAGGGGACCCCCCCATACGGACAACCAGCGCAGAACACACAGGGTCCGGGGGTGCTGAGCAGTCCTCGGGGGGCCGAGCACAGCACGCTTTAACTCTCCGAACCACCTCGGCCCAGCAGGACACCTGACAGCACACGAATGGAAAGCCAGGCCGCCTCCTCCCGCCGCGGCGGCTGGCCTTGGGCAACGGCCCTGTGGAGGGCGCCCTACCGCACGAGCGTGACCGAGCGCAGTGAAGGCTGGGACTGCCCGCACGGGGAGGCTCATGAGGACGAGTACTTGGTGGTTGCAGTGAGTAAAAATGACTGTTTCGATTCAAGAAAAATATTTCCCAGACCACCTCAAACTAACCAAGAGGAATGAACTCGAACTACATTCACTCCTTGGGCACCTCAGACCAACATCGCCGAGGTGCCTGACCATGAGTGGAAGGGCATTTAAACTGCCCACCAGCAGCCCTGTATCGGGGGAAGGGGCGCAGCTTCAGTGACAGTGACCAGAGAACCCGATCCCCGTTACGACGGCCACACCGGGCCCCGACCCCACAGCCTCCCCACGTCGCCAGGCGCCATCTGCCAGCACGGGCCGTCACATCCCCAAACAGAAAGACGCGTGGACGTCGATCTCTGCCTACCAGGCTTTTCGGCAGATCAACCACTTCCTGCTTTGTTCCTCGTGTTCGCCTGACCCGTAAAGCTCTAAAACCACCTCCTAGTCGTTCCAGAAAAAGGAGTCAGAACGGCCCTCCTCACCCGTCGCAGTCGACGATCTCGGGCCCTTCGAAGGAGAAGGGGTCGGCCTTGTCCGGCTCCGACTTCATCTTGTACGTCTTCGTCAGGACCGCGTTGGTGAAGTAGTCGTTGGGCCCGAAGTGGAACTCCAGCACAAAGGACTGAAAACGAAACTCAGCATGAGCACTACCCAAAATCGACAGATGCTCAGTGACGGGTTTTGATCAGCCCCACAGAACTTACTGGAAACAGGCCCCTCCCTACACAGGACACCACAGGCAGAAGTCACACTTAAAAGGGTACCAACGTGGCTACGTCACAAGAAAAACTTCTTTGTGGCAAAAACGTAGTCACAAAGTTAAAGCACAAAGGACAGCTGGGCGGGGGCGGGGGTCCTGTTGCCTTTGGTCCGCAGAGTCGGGGGGGCTGTCCCCTCCAGGTGCGGTGGCCGGTCTGAAGGAGACATGGGGGCCAACTGGAGAGACAGCTCTCCCTGCCCTACAAGGGAAGGGCAGACCTGTGCGGGGAGAAGGCAGTGCACAGCCCACGGCAACGAGAAGCCCCCCCCCCCTCCCACCGCAAAGCGCTCCGCGACCTGGAGAGACAGGCCCTGGAGAGCCTGGCAGGGGAAACGGGCAAAGAGGTTCCAAGTGGCCATCACGCGTAACACGCAACGGCCGGCGGAAACAATACTCACGCTCGCGACTACGGAAAGAAACACAACGCCCCGCTTTTGGACAGAACGCACAAACCGCAGAACGCAGCGATGACCGGGGTTTGGGAAACCAGGGGCGCTCGTACCGTAGGGGCTTTCCCAAGGACCCCCTGGCAGTTATCTGAGTGAGCGAGTGGGTGGGTGAGCGGGCGACAAAAACACCACTCCGCGCCCCACCGCCAGTCTGCAGCAGTCGCCCTACCCGAGGAACGGAAGCACGGGCGTGCGCGCACACAGCCACCTCGCCCCCAGGTCCCACGGGACCAAAGGCAGTCTCGGCTAATAAACAAACTCGGCGAGTGTGCGAGGGCCGACTCTGGGCTCAGACAGCCTGGGTTCCAGGCCCCCCCTGCCGGCAGCGCTGTGCGACTTGGGGCGCTCCCCTCAGCTGTGACGTGAAAGTAACCAGTCCCCCCCCACCCCCCGCCCGACTTGGGAGAGGAATCCGTGGGAGCGGCACTTGGCGCATGAAGGGGGAGGGAAAGCAGGGCTCTCCAAAGGGCAGTGAAGGGAGAGAAAGGCCGCAAGGGCTGGGAAGGGATGGCAGCAGGGTCTGGCCGGGAAGTGTGGGCGTGAACCGCGGTGCTGGCGGCGCGCTGCCCCCTCACCCCCGCACCCCCATTCTGTACAGGGAGAGGCGGTCACTCCTCTCCGCCCACGCCCCGCCCCTTCTCCACACCAAGTGAACTCTCTTCCTGGTTCCCACTTCTTCCTTCCCCGGGGCCTCTGTTTACGCAGAGTAACCCAAACACGCTGGGGTGCAGTCAAGCGTTGAAGGACCCACAACGAAGGGCCCAAGATGAGGCCACCTGTGTCGCTCGCCCACCCGCTAGGAATGACCTGTGACAGAGGATCCCTCTGCCCAGGGGGCGGACTCGGCGGCCGCTGTTTTCGCCAACACCCACCCCAAGGAGACAAGGACGGGCCCCCAACCCCCTGGCTCCTGCGGTCCGGGTGGACAGCCAACGTGACTCTCTGTGCTCTGCTCCAAGCTCGAATCGTTTCAAACAGATGCCCGTTGCTATTTTGTGGCAAAAACCATCACAAAAGTGAAGCACGGCGAAACGCCTTCTGCCGGAGGAGCACACGCTCGGGGCCTCGCCAACGCTCGGGGCCTCGCCAACGCTCGGCTCCACTGAGCCGGTCGGTATACGGAAAGGAACCATCAGAGGTCTAAGCGCAGGCTTGCGTTCAAGGGTGCAGATCGCGGCGCACCACCTCAGAACGGGGTGCAGGTGGTGGCGAGAGGGGCACGTCAGAGAAACCACTTTGGAGCCAACAGAGGCGCCGAGAACTGCGTCCTGCCCAGCGGAGCCTGTGCGGCATCGCTGGCCCCAGAGACCGGGAGCCGGTGTGGGCAGGGCCGGTGGTGCGCAGGCCCCGCCGCGCTCTGAGGCTGGGGGGCTGTGCCTTCCCCTCGCAGTTTCAGCGACGTCGGTGTTTCACAACGGCTGGGCGAGGGCGAGGGCAGCAGACCGTGACCTGACGTCAGGTCACTGCTGGAGGCCAGGGGCCATGGAGATCTCCCCCCCGCCCCCCCCCCCCCCCCGTCTTCTGCGGCAGCGCACCGTTTCCTAGGCCTTCTCACCACAGAGGGGGGTCCAGCCTTCCGGGAGCCACCGGGGACGGATGGGCGGGAATCTCAGACGGTGCCCGGAGAGAGCAAAGGAAAAGGAAGGGAAACAGACCCAAAAAGGAAGGCGACGCCAGCAAACTGAATCCAGATGGATGACCGGTGAGAACGCGGCGTGAGGGAAGAGTTCTGATCCTCAAACGTGCGTTCCCACGCGGGGAAAAGGATCCACCCATCTCAGCGGATGCGGCCCCGGGGCCACAGGCGACCTGGATGGGGGCGCGCAATGCCGGTGAGGCCTCCGCTCACCGGGAAGAGGGGACAAGAGAGCGCGCTGGGACGCCGGGTGCTGTGGCAGGAGGAGGGGCCCCCACCGCCTGGGAACGGGCACTGCTCCGGCTCAGGCCCGTGCCCCCCCTGCAGAGGGGTGGCGATGGCGGTCACCTCCCGCAGGGCAGCAGACAGGAAAAGGGGAGGGTGTGCATGGCTGTGTCACCCGGCCCCGCCAGCAGTGAACGCCCCCTGCAGGACTAGGGAGAGAATCCCACTCGCGCCGGCCCTCACCCCTGCCTGGGGCCGGTGCTCCGCGACAGGGCAGAGCAGAGCCAGGCCAGGTCCCCACCAAGACCCTCACCACAGCCCCCAGGTGCTTGTCTCCAAGATCTGAAACTGAGAGCCATCGTCCAGGTGCCCAGTCATGTGTCACTGGAACTGCTCTGGCACTGGAATGGAACCCGTCAGCCACTGCAGGTTGACGGGTCACGAACAGTGCTCCGGTGACACCCAGCTCAGCCAGGGGCGTGCGCCACCGCAACACGACCCGCGGCCGCGGGTCCGTCACAAACCAAGGAGCAGGGGAGCGTCTTTCGGTCCCCCGCGTCTGCGGGCGCTTTTCCGCACAGACCCACAGCAGGCTGTTCCATCAACGCCTTGGGTCCCTCCCTGGTCAAGTACAGCTCGTCCCCACTGTCCTTTTAAACAGACTTTATGTACCACGTCCTTGAAGATGTAGGGGACGCTAAGGAAGACGATGGTACAGGGACAATCTAGCCAAGAAACCGCAGCATGCCGCAGGGGACACCAGGTGGGCCCGTTCCTGCACCTGCCGCCAGGCAGCGAGTGGCCGAAGTCACCTGCCACGCTGCCCTAACTCTCAGGGAGCACTGGCTCCAATCACCCAGCACACGAGCAGTGGGTCTGACCTCTTGCTCTGGCCCCAAGCCCTTGACGCTCGGTGTCCTGACGCCCCCGGACATCAGCCAGAGGCTCAAACAGTCAGTACTCACCATAGGCTGTCCAGGCTCTGAAAACTTCACTTGAATATCCTGCAGGTGTTTCAAGATCGGCTCATCATACTCCTAAAGACAAAGAGAACACAGGAACCTCCGGTGAGGTTTTAAAAACGACATGCGTGCCCTCGTTGAGTTGCTGGTGCGTCACTCCTGGATGCTGGACAATGGGCCCCAGTGGAGTCCTGTCCTCGTCAAGTACTGACTCCCAGGAAGCCACCCAACCCGCCCCCCAACAACCGTTGCAGGGGAAGCAGAGGGGCGCCACACAGCTGGCAGCCGTCAGAGCCAGGCGCGAGCCCAGCGCCTTCGAGGACAGGACCAGAGCCCCCACTGCTCCCGCACCACGGCTCACCGGGCCCGGCGCACAGGTCCTGAGCGTCTCCCCAAAGAGACAGACCCACAAGGCGGGCCTAGATCACTTACGATGCTGGCAGCCACTGCCCCCACAGTGGCCGGTGGCGATAAACCTGCGAAGCCCACCACACAGTCACTGCCAGCCCGGAGCGCGTGCCAGGCGTGGCTGAGACCTCCTGGAAGGTGCCGGAGCACCCAACAACGGCTCCAGGCTTTTCAGACTCTCACCAACGCTTTTGGACTCTCACTCCAGAAAGTCCAAGAAACAGAAAGAAAGGCAAGACTCGAGACGGAGAGACCACCCCCCAGAGCAGGGTTTCACCTGTAGAACAGTTATTCCTTCACCCCTGCCGTCTGGGGGCTGAACAGAAAGGCTTCCTGAGGCTCCACTCATTCTAAGAACTGAGTCTGATGACTACCAAGTTCCCAACATTAACAACACAAAAGACAGCCAACAGCACAGACACACAAGAAGTCTCTAGACGAAAAGTGACCTTGGTCAGAGGGTCAAGGCCCTGAGACCTCACATCACTGACAGTGTCTGCGCCTCATCCTAAATGCTCAGGTGAACGTCGTCACTGGTGCGTCCCCAACTCCACGGCATCAGGTCTTCAAACGCATCCCCTCAACCCAGCAGTGCCCACTGGTATTTCTCCAAATCCATGAAACAAGCGCTGTGTCCTGCCCATCCCTTGAGGACAAGAACTTCCCGTGGCCAAAGCGCAGCGCTGCCTCAGAACAAAGGGCCCAAAGGCACGGCCCTTGGGCACCAAGGGGAGAGGGGAAGGCGCTCTCCCTGATTTTCTGCACTCCTGCAGCCACAGGCACCAGCCGCCCCACAGAGAACAGAGAACTCGGGTCCAGTCGGTCTCGGGACTTAACAACCGACCGGATGGGACCCCCAGCCACCCCCGCCACCTGCCATCAGGTCACCGTGCCGATGACAGCTCACCACCCCCGACAGATGAGCAGCTAGAAGGGCCAGCACGTCTTTTCACAGCTGTAGGGCAGAAAGCAGCAGGACTCCGCGGCTTAAATGCCGAAGCACGCCACCAATGCAGAGGTGTGGGAAGAACAAGCGATGCCTCCCTGGAGGGCGCCCAAAGGTGCCGCTGCCCTCAAAACCAAGGGGACGCAGGGGTGAAGAGCCATGGCCACCCCTGGGTTACTAACCAGCACCAAAGGCTGGTCACTCCGGCAAGTCACCTGCTGGCACCAACAAGCTGCACCACTGGACGTGGGCCACCATGCACCGTGGGCCCCAACCAGCAGCACGGGCCCCACCTGGGCCCACGGACTCAGAACCTGCGTGTCTCTGGGAAGGGCACTCCTACTGAGGTCTCGGACAACCTGTCCTGTGAGTCTGTCCGTCCGCTCCGCTGCCTGGGGACTTCCCGCCCCTGGGGTGCACCAGAACCCCGGCTCTTCGGAGCCACGTGTCTTGGACGCCGCAGCGGCCTTGAGCGCGCGCCCTGCCGCCCCGGGCGGGGTGCTCACCTGGACCAGCTCGCTCAGCATGTCCACGTTTCTGAAGATGGTGAACCAGAACTCCGGAATGCCTCTGGGGCTGGGCTCCTCCCCTGCTGCGGCCTCTTTGTCTGCTATGACTACTTTACTCTTCATGTCGCCCTGGAAATCACGGATGCAGAACGGGACGCTTACCACAAAGCAACGCAGTGGCAGGAGGTGGCTTGACGTGGGCACCCCTTGCAGAATCCCACGCAGACTGCTGCCACAAACCCATGACCTTGGAATCTGCACCTCCAGGGCCACTGAGCAGGTCACGATTTCAAATGTTTCTGGGGACAAAGCACTGAAGGCACCCCCGCTCCAGACGCAATCCTGTGATGTAACTTAAACTGGTGGGAGGGCCCAGAGGCGGTCCGAGGAAATGCTGTGCGGAGCGGGCTCCATGAGGTGTCCGTCTGGGGACGGTCACCCAGCTGCACACGCAGCTCCAGGGGCCGCCGCACCCAGACGCTTGTCGGACGACAGGATGGCAGCGCTGATCGTCCCGCCAGACAGAGGCACCATGCGAACACGAGGGTGGTGACCGGAAAGGCTTGGTGGCAACGTAGAGACCCCAGGGTCCCAGGGAAGGAGGTAAGGCCAGCGCTGCACGGGGCCACGGGAGAGCGGGCGTGCTTTGTCACAGGGGGCCTTGTGAGGCAGCGAGCCCCGCGGGCCATGCGAACTCGCAGAGGCAGCTGGTTCTCGAGCAGGAAGGACCTGGTTCACCACCACGCTGACCCGCGGCCACGGCTTCAGCCGGCCAGGCTCTGCGAGTTTTCCAGATCGAAAACACTCGGCTACCGACAGTAACACGCACTTCAAGAAAACCCCGAAACTCGGCTTCACGGGACAGAGGCTCGTCACCGCCCCAGAACAAGTTCAGGCTGACAGAGTGGGCTGCCTGGCATGCTGGGACACTCTGCGGCACTGGCAGCGGACCCCTCGCCAGAAGGCCTATGGGCAGGTGACAGGGCACATCACCAAGAGGACCCCTCGCTCATTCCTCTCAAGCGGTGACAGGCACGCTGGCAGGATGTTTCCACATGCCTCCGCCCCACAACCCCGCTGGCTGGGGACCACCAACCAGACACGGGACTGAGACTGCCACCAGCGTTTCATGAGCCCCCGCTCACAGGACGCGACCCCACGCCTCACTGTGCACCATGCAGAGGTGCCGTGGGGGGCCGGGCAGGGGGCGTCCAGCTCCCGGCACTAGCTGACGTACGCGGAGAGGCGCTGGGCCCACCGGCTGCTCAGCGCGCGTCCACGAAGCCATCTAAGCACCGACCTGGGGGCAGCACCTACTGCGGTCAGCCCTTTTCTTCGTGAAGCCGCACCGGTCACTAGGAGACGCCCCTTACTTCTTCTACCAGCGTTGAAAGAACGCGAGCTGCACTCGTTAAAAAAAGCAACACGTCTACTCACAGCCAGCTTGTCCTCCTCTTCAGTCTCGCTGTGCCACTCCGATTCCGAGTCCGTTGGCTCGACGTCACCAGTGACGAACTCCCTTCTCTAAGTGAGAGCAAGACCTTCTTAGAGTTACGTCACGCGGAAAGGCCAGAGTCAAGGCCACAGGTCCGCAAACGTCTATGAAAGGACCGTGAATGCTGGAGGCTCCCGTAACTTACTCTAAGTCTCAAAGTCAAGAAGGGCTTAAAGAGGAGCCTTCACCGACCTACTGCGTAAACCTGGACACTTCGCCTCAAGGAAGACTGGGGAGGTGCGACTCAGGGCTACGAACAGCGCTGCCCACCTTGTCGAAGAGAGGCTGGTACAGCGCCGCGTACTTCCTCTCCAGGTCATGGACCTCTTCGTAGAACTTGGCCTCTATGTGAGCGCACTTCACCTGAAGTTGTTTCAGTGCGTTGATTCTTCTTTTTACTGCTTTAGGTAAACTAAAGAGGGAGGTTAAAAAAAAAAAAAAAAAAGCTACGTTTCATTAAAATAAATGAAGGTTAACGTAGAATTAACATCCTTACTATGAAAAAGAGCTGATCATTAAGAAACGGACACGCGCTCCAGTAGTAGAAAAAAGGTCGGGGGAGGAAGCCGAGGAGATAGTTCACAAAATAAAAATAAACGTGGAAGAAAAGTTTATCTCATAAAACGTCCAAAAGAACGTAGTTAGAAGAACGCCCATCTTTCCGTACCAAGTGAGCAACTAAAAAGGAGCCGGCCCAGCCCGGCGAGGCCGCGAGCAGAGGAAGGCGCCCGTAGGCCTGCGCAGGCCCACTGTGAGGACGCATCCTCGGGGCCAGCCAGGCGGTGGCGTGCCGGAACACCCCCAGGACCTGACTCCGGTGGCCCGGGCCCCCGGGGCTCTGGCAGACACCCCAAGGGAGCCCGAGGGATGGGTCGCTCTCTTCTACTGTCAGGCAACTGGGGGCCTCTCTGCCTCCCCACACTCTTCTAGGCTCTAAAAATAGTGCCGCTTGTGAGCGTCACCTGCACGCTGGAAGGGAAAAAACACTTTCAGCCTTTGCTCACAATCTAGAAGGCAGAGCAGACCCACCCCGCCCTACCGGCGCCCCGGCCCAGCCCTCTGAGCCCTCTGAGCCCTCCACCACCTGGACTGGGCCCTGGGGTGGAGCTCGCCAGTGTCCGCACAGCCCCTGCGCTGGGTTTGCCGCACCCACGGCCCCCTCCGGGTGGCCGCCATTCACCAGACCCAACCACCACCTCCCTGGGACTCGGGCAGGGGAAGAGAACACGGAAGCAGCAGAGTGAGAACGCGACAAAACAGCGATGCGCTGGCGCCTGCGCTGCTGCTCCGCCCTGGTCACACGCTTCGGGATTTCCTAAAAAGGTTTCCGAGTCTTCCTGGTGGAGTACAAGTACCAAAGGTTCTAAGAGACTAGACGCGGCTGTGCCCCGGCCATCCTGAGTCAGCGGCAGTGACGGCGCCCACCCCACAAACCCCGGCCCGCCGCCCGGCTTCTAAAGCAGAGAACTGGGAACCACTGCACTACTGCCGACACCTCCCGAGTCGCCTCCCTGAGCGCCCTCCAGCTGGGCAAAGCAGATTCCAGGTGTCCCCTCCCCACTGTGACAGCCTCGGAACACACAGAGCCCCACGTGGGGGACCAGGGAGAGGGGGGATGTCCGGAGACTGAGCCCCACCGACCGCCGGGGCGGGCCCGGCAGCAGCCCCTCCCTTACAGGAGGAAGACAGCCAGGCCAGGGAAGGGCCGCCCGGGAGCCTGCTCGCTGGGCAGCACTGGCAGGACACGGCCTCCCCTGAAGGCCCAGGTGTTTGTGCTGCAGGCCCCAAGGGGAGACCACGGGTGGCGGGGGGGGCTCTCAGCTGGCCTGGAGCCACCAGGAAGAGAAAGCGCCTCGCCCTCCCCTGGCCCGTCTTCCCTGTGCCACCCCACTCACAGGCTGGGCGAGGTCGTCTGGCAAGGCCACCAGATGGCGCTATGCACTCACCTGCCAGGGACCCCCACCAGCTGCCTTCTCCCCATCAGTCTGGGTCCCTCCACCAGACTCCAAACCCAAGTAAGCTAGTGGGGAACCCAGTGCCCTGCTCAGCAGGCAGCGCTGCCGAATGAAAACACACAGTTTCTATTCCAAGGAGCAGAGGAGTCGTTTTTTCTTCTTTGTTCCTTAAAGCTGTGCCACCTCTCACCCACAGCACACTTACGTCTCGATGTAGCTGGAAGGGGTGTGGGAGACACTGTCGAGCCGCTCCTGCAAGGCTGCCAGGACCTGAGGGTTCTGCATCACCTGGTCCGTGAGCGTCTCTGTTCAGGGTTTAAAAAAAAAAAAAAGGCGGGACACTGTCAGATGTGCCCGCCCCAGAGCAGCCGAGAGCTGGGATCACCAACTCACGACGACTCAGCCATACTCACCTACTTTAATTTCTAAATGTAGCAAAGTGGCTTGTAAAGACGTGTTTTGAAAAAGACTTAAAATGTATTTTACAGGCATAGGATATTCCCTGTTAATCACCTGCGTGGGTGGTTAGAACCTACTGGAAGGTACCAAGACTTCTGGGTCTCACTGTGGCTGGTTAAGCACCAAATCTCCAACCGAGGACACCATCCCTTCCTATCACCTTGCCCCCCCCCGCCCCGAGTCCCGTGGTGGGGCCCAGAAGGCGAGCATGGGGTAAACAGACAGACGGTCTCTCGGAGTAGGGGCCTACGTGGGCCCCAGCACTCAGCCAGGAAAGCCCAGCTCCACCAGCTCCCTGGCAGCAAGACTTCCAAGTGCCCCGTGGTCCACCTCCCCCTACGACATCCTCCTGCACAGGATGTGTCCTGGCCAGCCCTTCGCCGAAGTCGCTTGTCTCCTCTGCCACGCTGCCCGTACAGCGCACACTCAAGACCCCAGCAGGAAGTGTGTGTCCTTCCACCCGACTCTCACCAGGGAGCTGGCAGCGCCTGGCCCCCAGCACTGACTCAGAGTCTGCAGGGCCGGTCCCCTCCCCCGGGCCCCCCAGAGACCCAGACTCGAAGGCAGCCCAGACCTGGCACTGGCAAGCGCTCTTTTTAACCAGGGGCGAACGCCACCTTGAGGCCCCGTGTCGAATGCACGCGAGCGGTACACAGGAAACTGGGTCCTACGTGCGCCCACACTCATCCCCTCTAGCTCTGGCCACGGCAAGGCCTAGAAACACCACCACCTGGCGCCTACGTTTTGGCTTTTAACTCTCTCCACCAATGAGCACAGGGCCCGTTCGAGAACCGAGCGCGCCCGGGTACAGAGCAAGGACGTTCGAGGGAAGACAGTGGAGGGCTCCCCGTGCCACAAAGCTACTCAGAATGGCAGGGACAACTGGTGGGGCGTGGCAGACGGACACAGAGGCCAGCCCGGAGGGCCCCCGCGGGTCAGGCGGGACACTACTCTGCACCCCAAGACGAGTAACGACGGCCACTGATAAATAAGTAACCCGTGTCTCTACAGCAACACTGAAAGGGGGAGGTCTTTACCAGCGGCCACGTGCGGCGGGGCTGTCAGATTTAGAACGGCCCCCCTTTGCACCCGCCAGGGTCATTACTGGCTCAGCAAGGATCGTCAGTGGGTGCCGAACCACTGAGCGAGAGTCTGATGGAGGACAGGAGAGTCCGGATCATTTAGTAAAAGGACCCTCAGGACGGAGAAGTCTGGCAGACACGGGGTCCTAACCGAGTCATCTAGCCGAGGGCCCGTCCCGGGCCTAACCGCACTCCCCTCCGCACCAGGTCGCCTGCGTGGCGGTCTTACAAAGTGTTTATCCTGAATCTAACAAGGAAACCACCAGACCCACCCCCTCTGTGGACACCGCACACAACACCCCACCGCAAGGCCTGCTGCCTGAAGGCTAATAAGGTGGGGGGATGGGGGCTGTCCCGCACGGGAGGCAGACGGAATCAATGCAACGCACGATCGCCACCAGCCCTGGGTTTGGGCGCGGGGCGCACTGACGACCTGCCGAGAAAAGGGGCGACACGAACAGGACTGCACACACGGCCCCGCTCAGGTCAGACCTCCGGGCGGCGGTCGTGAGGGCTCACCTCGGTCTTGGAAAGAAATGCACACTGAACTGTCTCAGGGGCTCCCTCAGCCGGTACATGTACAGCTCGCGTTCAGAGAGTTCAGGGAGGGAAAAGCACAGACAGACTTGAGAGCGGAGGGGAGAAAGCACACCCGTGAGTTGATGGGCGAAGGATGCTATGGGATGTGGCCCCGCACAGTCCGGGGAGGAGGCGGCACCAACGAAAAGACTGGTCACTGGTCAGTCCACAGGGACACCAAGTGACCACAGAGTCTGCGTTTCCTGTAATAAAAAAATTTTATCCCCGGCTGGCGTGGCTCAGTGGACTGAGCACCAGCCTGGGAACCAAAGGGTCCCTGGTTCGATTCCGTCAGGGCACAGGCCTGGGTTGCGGGCCAGGTCCCCAGTGGGGGTGTGCGAGAGGCAACCACACACTGATGTTTCTCCTTCCCTTCCTCTCTCTAAACGTAAATAAAACTTAAAACAAACTACTGATTTTCATTTTAATGAGTCTATCTTTCCCTAAAATCCTTTAATTCTTGGGCACCGTAATAAACGGTTCCAGAGCAGGAGACCCCGCTCGGCATACAAATGCTCCGATTACCAACTCCCCTCGTGCAGGGAACGTACCTGCAGCACCTGCATCTCTCGCAGCCTCCAAGGAATCTGACGGAACTCCATCCGAAAAGCTGAAACAAAGTGAAGCAAAAGTATTACTGTAAAGAACGCTCCAAGGACAAACAGCTCAGGGCATTCTTAGCTAACCCGTTAGGAGGTGTCTCAGTGCTGACTCCACATGTTACATGGGAGAGACTTTATTAACACACCTGACCATTTAACAACCCCATCATCCCCCCATCCCCACTCCACTCTTCACCATTATAGTTTCCAACCTGGAGCCCTGGACGGTACGGCTCAGTGGATTGAGTGCTGGCCTGCGAACCAAAGGGTCACTGGTTCGATTCCCAATCAGGGCACATGCCTGGGTGGAGGACCAGGTCCCCATTCGGGAGCACCCGAGAGGCAACCAACCAACAACGTTTGCCTCTCACAGTGATGTTTCTTCTCTTTCTCCTTCCCTTCCTCTCTCTAAAAGTAAAGCACTAAAATCTTTAAAAAATTCTACCTGTAGCCCTGGCTGGTGTAGCTCAGTGGATTGAGCGCGGGCCTGCGAACCGAAAGATCGCGGTTCGATTCCCAGTCAGGGCACATGCCTGGGTTGCCAGGCCAGTTCCCGTCAGGGGACATACAAGAGGCAACCGCACATTGATGTTTCTCTCCCTCTCTCCTTCCCTTCCCCTCTAAAGATAAATAAATAATAAAATCTTAAAAAAAAAAAAAATTCTACCTGTAACCCTCAAAAAAACTACGCTCCCGGCTCTGAAACCAAACCCGCCAACCCGCCAACACGAGAGCACGGAGGCTGTGCGGGGCTGCTGACCACAGCAAAGCCCACCTCCCTCGGTGGGGGCAGTGCCTGCAGCAGCCCCACGAGCCGGCTCCGCACTCAGAGAGGCCCGGACACACCGCGCACCACAGCCCAGTGGGACGCTCGGCACGAGCCACGGCACAGACTGCGCCCGGGGCCGCAGGGGCCCAGAACATGAGGCCGTGTCGGGTCAGGCACAGGGCTTCACCCGGTGGCACTCCAGCCACAGGAGCACGAGGACCACTTACCACTAAGGTTTCAGCCTCGGCGTCTGAGACGCGTCCCTGCGGGAGCAGCTCTTCAGGGGCTCAAGTACACCGGGGAAGAGGGGAGGGGAAGAGGGGAGAGGGGAGAGGGAGAGGGCCACTGGCTAGAGCACCTAAGATGTTTGTAAAGTTAAGCTTACCTGTTGCTCATCAACTAAAACTGAAACTCCAATAAACGAAGTCCATTTGGCTTACCTGTTATCTGCCATCTGAATGTTTTTATCTCCTGGAAATTAAAGAAGAGTTGTCACAATTACCATTACTGAACATTTACAAACGAAAACAAATTGGCAAGTGCATTCTCTTACCAGCATTCCGCCCAGGGACACAGTCTACTTCCCGGGGGAGGGGGGGCATGGGCGGGGGCCGGGAACACCTTCTGGAGTGAGGGGAATGTCGGAGACTGCGAAGTCGCTTACCTGGACGCACGCACTCGTCAAAACTCATCCAACTGCACACTTAGGATCTGTGCACCTCAGTGTGAGTGCGCTTTACTCAAAAGAAGTTCTCTCGTTGGTAGTAAAATGACCAGACTTCAGAATAAAAACCACCAATTCTAATCTGCCTTCTAAGTTTTAGTAACAGGAATATGTATGTCTGCAAGACCAATTACTTTCGAGCGATTCAAAGCACTCACTGGTGGGTGCACCGTCATAGGGTTATTCTGCACGTTCTTATTTCGACACGGAGGGTGCAGTGCGTATACGAGAACACGTAACACACTCTGTGCGATCCCTCTTTTACAAGACTGGTAGTTTAAATCCAGCTTACGCGACTTACACCTACAAACTTTATTAAAGTTAGGGCCCGGGACGAATACTCTTTAAAAGGCACTTGACAGTGAAATGTCAAAACCCCACCTAAATGCACAGAGCCCTTAAATGAAAAATACGATGAAGCCTTCCTAAGGGAGGTTCTCCATGTCGGACACAGCACATGCCCCTCAGAGTGTCTCTGAAGGTTCGCTCCAGGCTGACCACCGGTCAGTCTTGTTTGTGGATACCTGGGCGCCACCCAACCCCCTCAACCACAACGCTTTCGGGTAAAACAAAAACCCTTCCTAGTTAATAAGAACAGCTTCAACTGGAAATGATCTGCCACTGTCCTGTATTTAACTCAACCACACTTTCCTTAGGTAATTTTGTTTCAAAATAAAACATGTGAATTGTTCTTAAAGTTTAAAACACCACATTAATTGTTACACTATCTTTTTCAGAACACTATACAAGTTCAGGGAGAGGAAAGCCATCCCAACAAAAATAATGCAACACACACTGCAACACCCGCCCAGCCAAGTTAGAGCAGGGCCCCAACGGGCTTTCCAGGCCCCCCCCCCCCGCCTCCCCCACTCCAGGCCCGCCCAGGAACCCCAGTCCCCACACCTCCTCCCAGCCCCGCAGGCTGCAGGGACACGCACAGACCTGCAGCCACAGGTTCCCAAGCACACGGTCAGCCCTTCCACACTGTGAGTGCAGAGTGCAAGGCAATCTGATGTGCGTGGAGCGAACACGCTTCCCACTGACCGGTGGCTAAACACAAAGGGTCTCCCCTTTGATGATGTTCACGTCACCCCACATTCACAACAGCAGCAGGACTGCTGGGTCGGAGGTGTGGGTACTTACACACCAGCCCCGGCTACGAACTGGCCGCCTGATTCAAGCTCTCCGCAGTCTAACCCAGGGGTCCCCGAGCCCCGGGCTGTGGCCTGTTAGGACCCCAGCCGTACAGATCAGCAGCAGCAAAGAGGCTTCCCTCAAATTACTGCCTCCTGTACCCCTGCACCCCCGTCCGTGGAAAACTTGTCTTCCCAGAAACCAGTCCAGGTGCCACAAAGGCAGGGGCCGCTGTCTCACACACCCACCAGCAGCCCCTCCCCACCCCACCCCCCAAAACTGACTGCTGGGAGAAGGTGCTGCTCTCTGGGGGCAACGTCACTGCCAGCTTAACGGGGGGACTCTGGAGTTCACCCCCCAACCAACAACCATCAGGCCACACCCCTAATCCCAACGCCTCCTGTGCCAGCAAGGGGCCTCCGTAACAGCGCCTGCCTACACTCTACACTCTCAGCAGCTCGCCCAAGGAGGGAGCACCCCCAGAGCACAGGGGAGGACACAGAGGCTGGGAAAGAGGAGCCGCCGCAGCCAAGGCCACCTGCCCAGTAAGACGCAGACGTGGGTTTCTGCCAACCAAAAGTAACGGTGAAAGGAGGTGAGCTCGCACTCCCAGAGACAGAGTGCGTTCGAGAACAGCAGAGGAGCTGCAGTGTGGGGCAGGCAATTGGGTTAGGACCACTGCTTTTCTTTTTTTTGGGTAAGATTTTATATTTTATCTATTTATATTCAGACAGGGAAAGGGAGGGGGAAATAGAGAGCGAGAAACATCAATGTGTGGTTGCCTCTCACACACCTCCCCCCCCCCCCCCAGGACCTGGCCCGCAACCCAGGCATGTGCCCTGACTGGGAATCGAACTGGCAACCCTCTGGTTCGCAGGCTGAGGCTCAATCCACTGAGCCACACCTGCCAGGGCATGGAAGGCTGCTTTTATGGGCAGAGTGCACAAGGGGAACACCCAAGCAGGGGCCACGCGACAAGTCCGCTGGCTCACGGGTGAGGAGAGGTGCAGGGCGGTGCTCACTGGTCGGAGGAGGTCTCCGTCCTCTGCAAACCAGGCACTCGCAAGACGCCAGTCTCCGGTCTAAGTTCCCATCTTCCCGAGCCTGCACGTGTGAGATCCTCCACCTCACACCCTCGCTCCACTTTAGACGAAAATCCGCACATTTCGCACCAGACCCTCCTGACCTTCCCCTGCCAGCACCATCACCTGCTCCACTCAGGACCAGGGACAATAGCTGACATCTCCGATCTCGGCCAGGCCAGGCCAGGGCCCTGCAGGCCAGCGGCATCCCGAGACACCCACTGCTGAGAAGCAGCGTCCGGCACCGCAAGCATCTGCCAAACGACTGGGCACTGACGGCCGGTCCCAGGCCAGAGAGGCCGGCTCGCCTTCCCTCGTGCTGACACCGCTCCGGTCCAGCGGACCTCCCCTGCCACGGCCCACTGATCAGTGTCCATCTGCGTGAGGGCACGTGCTATTTCTCCATCCCACTGTTGGTGACACTGTGGCAAAAGTTAAATTAAGCCAGACACAACATTCTCAATAAATAAATAAGCTAAACCCAGGAGAGAGAAGAAACAAGAGACTGGGTTTAAGGAATGGGAGAACAGGAGCAAGCCCAGCACCCACTGTATGCAGCAAAGCAGACCCACAACGAACTGCCTGCCTGTGACCCGGGTTTCAGTCCTGTCCCCAGGATCCCTCAGGCCTGTGGTCACGGGTCAACGCCCGTGAACTAAAGATGAACGACACGCGTAATGTGCTATGCCCAGTCCATGGCCCATCCTGGCCTCTTTCCACGCCTTTTTTTTTTTTTTTTTTTAATCTTTAGAGGGGAAGGGTAGTAGAGGGAGAGGGAGAGAAATATCAATGTATGGTTGCCTCTTGTGTGGCCCATGCTGGGAACTGGCCTGCAACCTAGGCATGTGCCCTGACTGGGAATCGAACCGCGATCCTCTGGTTCGCAGACTCTTTCCATGCTCTTAACCACAAGGAGCTCACAGAGCGTCACGTCGATTGCTTCACAGGGAACCGACCACCCGGCTTAACCACTGCTCCCTTCGCCTCAGGAAAAGTAACGGGGCCAACATTATAAACAAGCCACGGTGCTCTCAGTCAAGTTTCAGCAGCACAGGGGTGGCGTCGGGGGTGGAAAAGGCGATCAAGTGAAAATATGAAAGGGATACTAGGCAAAAGAATATTCTAACCTTTCCAAAGGAGGCAGAAGGAGGCTTCCTCAAGAGCCTACAGTTCTAAGTGTGCACTGGCACATGCATGTGCGTGACCACACAGACGCATGCTTTGCTTTCTTTTACACAAGATAACTCACAATCCTACTTACAGTTAATCCTACTTACTTTTGCCCAAACAATAAACCTCTTTTCATGGGGACAATTTTTTAATTTTTGCAGCAAATTACCCAATGTAACGTTAAGTTCTTAATTTTAAACTGAAAACATCTAGTCTACAGCTCAGAGTAATCATATTACTTCAAATTGGGCCACTTTTGAAAGAAGCCGTGAGCTGGGAATATAACCAAAATGTTTACGCCTTATCATGTCTCACGTCAAAGGTCCTCAAGGCCGTGAGATAACTGAATGATGAACTTCAATGGAATCGATGTTTCCTGAGAATGGAGAACCCCGTCAGAGTCTGTAATTCTTAATAATTACGTGGGGCCACTCAAACCCTGCGGCATCACCGCTGGGTTCAGTGTGAAGGACGACGGCACACTCACCCTGGCGGCCCGAGCGGTCCTGTCAGCCCCCGGGGGCCAGATTCGAACCTCCAGCAACGCTGCCCGGGTCAGCTGAGGACCACGCCAGAAGGGCCAGAGCAGCCACCTGCTCTAAGGAGGAGCCAGGGTCCCTCTGCAGGACATCCCATGCCTCCACCCAGAAAACCCGGCCACTCCGCACAGCCCTGGGACAGCCCCAACCTCCTGTGTACAGCTCTCATCAGTAGATTCTTCATCTGATCCACCACCACATTCCTTAGCATTAGAAGATAACCGGGTGGAAATCAGTGTGCCAGAAGGTAAGTGAAAACAAGTGTAAAAAACCACATCGCTCGGACAAGTTTCCAAAGCAACGATAAACATTCTTGCTGAACAACACACCCTTCACTTGCACCTGTGATCTCTTACCAACTAAACAAAGAGGGGCCCAGGTTCTAGACTCATTCACAGCCTGCAAGTTAAGTTCATGCTGACTTCAATCGTATGTAACAACTGATAACCATACGTAACAACTGATAATCTAATACATACCTGCCTCCTTCTTTAGGCATTTATCAAAAATTTTAATTTAGCCCTGGCTGGCGGGCCTCAGTGGATTGAGCACCGGCCTGTGAACCAAAAGGTTGCCAGTTTGATTCCCAGTCAGGGCACATGCCTGGGTTGCGGGCCAGGTCCCCAGTAGGGGGAGTGTGAGAGGCAACCACACATTGATGTTTCTCTCTCTCTCTCTAAAAATAAATAAATAAATAAATAAAAACTTAAAAAAATTGTAACCTTTAAAAAATCGCATGCATGTTTACAGATGAACTAAGACGGCACTCGTTAGTCAGCGCGGCCACGTGCTGGGTGTGAGAGCGCGCTAGTTTTCCTTGTACGGAACCACTGCTCACCACAGGCTGCGGAGAGAACGGACGATCGGTTATGCCTGTCTTACCCCTGAAGTGCAAGCCCCACTAGGGCAGGGACCTGGGGACTTGCTCAGCACAGCAACCCCTGTGCCCCGCACAGGCCCTGGCAGGGGACAGTGGCCAGCCAGGCAGCCGCTCTCAGCCTCACTCATCTGCTCGCCCGCTCGCTGACGCCGAGGGATGGCCCGTGTGCTGCCTGTGTGCGGCCAGGCTCCCCCCCCCACATTTTCAGACACGGAGGACGCCATCCCCGCTTTCACGACCCAGCTGCCACCAGGCGAGAGTGGGCAGTCTTTTCAGAACCCTGCTAGAGGCCAAGCCCAGTTTTAAGGAAGAAATCAAGAACTTATTTCCTTTCCTTAACCAAAACACTATTTTTACTGAAGGCACAGCAGGTCTTCATTGGCTACAGCTCCAACTTCCTCCTCTGCTCCCTGCAACTCACTAGCACACGACTGATAAGGCAAGCATTTCGAGTTTTTCTCAACACAGACAGGAGTTCAAGACCTTGCCGCCCCACCCTATTTAAACCTGCAACCCCAACCCCATGACCTCTCTCTGCTTTTCCTCCCAAAAGCACCTGCACCACCCAACCTGCGCGTCCCTCGCTGTGGAGAGGACGGTCTTCTGCTTCGTGCCGTGACAGCTCAGCGCCTAGAACGAGCTCACGGCGTGCTCGGGACTGCCTACTTCTCTGTGACCAGAGAAACGAGGAGTGTTTTAGATCAGAATACAACCGCATTCTTACAACCTGTCCACATAACTGCTTGAAGTGCAGAGACGGTGTTTCTGCCGTAAAGCCACTGAAGAGACCTCATCTTGTCTCCGGGTTTTTCAGGCTTTGGGGGGATTACAGCAATAAAACGCATGGACTGGAAGCACACTTCAGCTACAGCAGCTGACAGAGCACCCTTGTGAGAAGAAATGTAAGGCTACAAAAAGGTGAAGGCCACAAAGTGACCTTTTGTAGTTTTCTTACCGCAAAAACGCACTGCCTCTCCAGTTACTAAATGCTCACGACTCTTAAGTTCAATGGCAAACAGTACAGTGGCCCTGCTTCCCTGGAGGGCAGGGCAGAAGACCAGCGGCCCTCGGATGAAAAACTTACAGATCTATGCCGCCACGAACGAACTACTCCCGATCGACCTGTGCACAACAGTCGGACACACAGTTCCCACTGCCCACCCCAAGGGTTTCCCCCGTTACGGTGGGTTGCGGTGGGTGAGCTCGCGGACACGCCTCACAGCTGCAGTGCCGGGAGGCCGGTCAAAGTGAGCAAAGGCCCCCCGCGAGCGATCTGCTGCAGCCGGTCCACTCCAGCTGCTCGCCGCTGCTCCAGTCGCCCGCGGAACGGCAGCCTTTCACGCCGCCGCACTTCCCGCGCCGGCCAGCAGCGGGCGCCCGCGCCCCCGCTCCACGTGCAGCCAGACGCCGCCTATTGCGCGCGCCTCTCGCCCCAACTCCAAGTACCCAATCTCTGCAAAATGAGGACCTGCCCCTACAGAGGAACTCTCGAAACTCAAAATTCCACAGGAGAGCCTGATGATCGACACGGCCAATTCCCAAACTACAACACCCGTACACTGTTAGAGGCCCAACAACCCTCAGAGGACCCTTTTTAGAATGCTGTTTACTGAGGCCGTCAAACCAAAAATGAAACAACCGGTTACTGAAAATAACTCGTGTAATTTCTCCGATCGCTGTTCTGCACTCGTTTTGAACAACAACGCAAAATTCGGGGAAGGGTCTCGATGCTACGGCGCCGAGGCACAGGTAACCCACAGACGCTCGGCCCGGAGAGGCAAACTCACGTGCAGGGACAGGTCTTTAAGCGCCACAGCGCTGAGGCGATCGCTGCCTCACGTGCCCATAAGTGAGTGGTTTGAGAACCATGACTGTCACCGCCTTGAAAAGAGACCTTGAAATTCTAGTGAAGGCGTCCCCATGGAGCCCTGGGGAGGTCGCCACCCCTCCGCCCACTCCAGCGCAGAACGCGGCCCTTCTGCCCCTCTGGTTCCTCGCGCCGCATTCGTGCTGACCGGCGAGGTCTCATCCTCACCGGCCTGTTCAAGTCTCACAACAGCACAACTGGCCCTCAAAGGAGAGACAACTGCCCCTGTCCCCAAGCCAGGGAACAGCCCACGAGCGGAGAAGACTCGTTTCGGGGGGGGCCTCGGGCCCGGCCGGCCCTGCAAAGGGGACCCCCGCGCGCCTCCGCTGAACCCCCGGAGGAAGCCCCGCCCGCCGGGGTCCGCGACCATTCCCAGAACCCACGCGGGGGCGTTTAGCGGAGCCACAGGAGGACGAGCCGGACACGACCAACGCGCTCAGGCGGGTGCTCGCGCGCGGGCTGCGGCGCGTTCACGAGCGGACACAACTCGACGGGAAAACTTTCATCCCCTCTAGGGAGGCGGCGGCGAGGCCGAGCTCGGCTGCCGGCGGGCCCCCCTGCCCCGCCTCCCGGACAGGCAGTCCGCCGGGGCGGGGGCGCGGCAGCACCCGCCGGGCAGCCGCTGGGGCGCCTCGGAAAGGCTGGCGCGCGCGGGGACAGGCGCCGCCCCAGGTGTGCGCGGTTACGGCGGCGGGGAGGCAGCGACTCCCGGGGACAGGCCTCTGCCCTGCCCGGCCAGCCACGCACTCCAAGCACCTGAACCAGAGAACCTCCGCTAGCCCGGTTTCACCGGGCCGCGCACGACAGCGGAGCCGGCGGCCCGGAGACCGGGCCTGGGGGGGGGGACCCGCACGGGAGCCACGCGGTTCGCGCGGCCCCCGGGGTCTGCGGCCGCCACCCCCGCACCGGAAGACTCGCAGGAAACTTTCCTTCCCGGAACGTGCTCGCGCGACTCTCTCCGCCTCTGCGGAAGGCGCTACTTGTGTCTCCGGGGGCTGGAGGCGGCCCCGCCGGCCGGCGCCCCGTGCCCGCCCTGCGGGGGTCCTCCCTCCTCGGCCCCGACCACAGCCAAGAGGCACGCGCGGGCTGCCTCCTGGTAAACAGACCAACCCCCGCCCGACGGACGTCCGGAGCCGAGCCGCCGAGGTCGTGCCCCGCTCCCGCCCCCACCTCCGGGACAGCGTCAGCTCCGAAAACAAAGGCCCACAGGCGGCTCCGCGCTGCCCCGCGAGCGGAGGCCAACCCGCCGGCCCCGGCTCCCTCGAGCGGCACCGGAGTGGCTCGGCCAGCGACCTTAACCTTCCCGGGGACGCCGCGCGGGAACAAAGCTGCTCCTGACCTTCAGGGCCGCGCCGGGGGCGGGCGGAGCGGCGAGGGACATCCGTCGCCCGCCGGGCCTCTCCGCTAGCCCGCCGCCGCCTGCCTGGCCTCGCCGGCGGCCCGCCGCCGCCGCCGTTCCCGGCTCCGCCCTTGCCGCCGCGGCCTCCGGAGGTGTCCCCCAGGCCCCGACCCCCGGTCCCGCCGGCCACCCCAGGGCGCCGTCACTAGGCGGAGATCCCGCGTCCGTACCTCACGCCTCCTGCGGCAGTGGCGGCGGCAGTGGCTTCGCTCGCTCCTGGGACTGCGCCGCCGTGGCCGCCAACAACGCTGTTCCCCATTGGCCGAGCCCTCTGTCTCCGCCCTCCTCGAAGAAGGTGGGCTGCGATTGGGCCGGTTCGGCGCAAGTCAACTACGCTTCGGCGCCGCGAACGACGACCAATCAGAGGCTCGCCGCTCTCAGACTCCGGAGCCGTATGCAAATCCAGTGAGCGACGACGCCGGAGGCGCGCGAGCTCCCTCCCAAGATCCTTCCGCCTCTTTAAGGGGCGGGGGCGCGTGAAGTCCACGTGGAGGGCAGCCCACCCGAGCGCCCTCTTTGCGGTCCCGCGTGGGACCCCGCGGCCTTCCCACCCTTCCACTTCGCCTCCACCCGAGTAACGCGCCGCGCTAGCTCAGTGGGCTCCTCCTGTCTCCAGGACTGCGCCCGTGGGGTCCACTCTCTCACGCCCCGCATCCCACGCACGCAGGGTCTCCCACCCGGCAGCGCCTGCCACGCGCCTCTCGGTGCCTGCGCCTGGCGCCGGCCTGGGCCGACCCCTGCGGGCCAGGGGGCCCCGATGCGGGCGGGCGGGCGCCCTCACGGTGTGAAGAGTGCTGAGCTGAGAACACCTGGCGCGGGGTGACTGACAGTGGGGTTGGAAAACGGCATCCCCAGGCTGCGGCTCCCGAGGGCTCGTTCCCACGCTCTCCCTGAAACTGGGGCCTTTCTTTTTGTTCACTTTCTCAGAAACTTTCCTTGCGTGGAGTTGCCTTTGAAACAGTTTCTAATTTCTAGCAAAAGTGGTGTAAATTTAGGGGGTGGGTGTGAAACCACCGGGAGGCCCCTGGTCGACGGGTTCGAGGACACAAGGTCGAGGTGGCGCGGGGGCCCCAGGGCATGACCCGCACCTCCGAGCCTCACCGCCGGCGCAGCTGTGTGTGACTCCTACTTGCCTTACCTGGATCTTAGGATTTTTCTCTAATGACTGTGCTTCGCTGTCAGGCTGGATGAGGCAGAGCTGGGGGGAAAGAAAGTATTTTCAAGTTGGGAGGTCTCTCCTATTTAATAAAGGCTCAAATCCCTGGAGGAATCCGGCCCCGCTCAGACGTTGGGGGTTGGTGCAGTTGGCATGGAGCTGGTGGAGCCCCTGTGGGAGCTGCCCACCCCCCACTAGTGGCACTAGGAGGCCTCCCGCGTGGGCAGAAAGCTGGGCCTGGTCCCTGGGGCATCCAGTGAGGGTGGTGGACTGGCTGTGGCAGCGGGGCTTTCCCTGGGTCCCGTGGCCGCCCACCTCCCCAGGGAGTTGGCAGGAAGGTAGGTGGCCGCGGCCACACAAGGCCTCTCCGTGTCATGTTGAGAACGCTGTTTTAACTCCCACGGCAGAGGGCCATGCAACGGGGGGCCTTAGCACAAGAGATGCAGATTCTCACCGGCCCTGGGGCTAAGACAGAAACCTGAGGTGTTGCAGGGTTGGGCTCGAGCCGAAGGCTCCAGGGGAGGGTCCTTCCAGCAGCTTCCACCTTCTGGGGCCCCAGGCGTGCTGGCAGCCACATCCTCCCAGTGTGGGCCACGGTCTTCACGTGGCCTTGTGTCCATCTCCCTGTGTCTCCAGGACACCCCAGTCATTGCATTGGCACGCACCCTAATGGCCTCGTTTTAATACCTGCAAAGACCCTGTCTCCCCATGCCCGGCACACAGGTGCTGGGGGTGAGGGCTGCACCCATCCCTGGAGGCAGCCCCTGCCGGCCGTGGCATCCAACCGCCCTGTCCTTGCGCACTGCTCCTTGGCCGGCCTCCTCAGCGGCTGCCCCAAGACTGAGCTCAGGAGGATGGGCTCGGCCTCCTCCCCACTCCGAGGGGACTGTGCCTCATCTCAGCATCAGTGAATGATGGCCCCGCCCCAGCCCATCAGCGTCCTGGGTGGGCCTTATCGTCCCCATGCCCAGAGGAGGAAATGGAGACCCAGGATGGGTAACTTCCCGAGCCCCACAGCTTAGAAACAGCCAGACCCAGCCAACTGGCCTGTGGGGTAGCAGCTAGCTGAGCGGCCCCCAGAGCTGGCAGAGGAGAGGGGCCCCCCTAACGTCCCTCCACTGGGTGGCGGCACCCAGATTACAAGGCAGTCGCACAACGGGCACATGGAGATGTGAAGGCCCGAGCAGACCAGCAGCGGGCTGATGCGCGGCAACATCTCCAGTGTCCCGTGCAGGGACACACAACCCGAGTGGATGTGCGAACCTCGCACCCTCGGAAGGGAGGAGTCGGAGGCGTCCCCAAACTGCGACAGGCTCTCATGTGGCCTTGCAGGGACACTCTGTCTCTATCCCAGGAGTGTTGTGCGTGATTTGATTTTTCAGTAACGAAGCCGATATTTTTATAGTGGAAACACCGAAGATTTCTCTTCGGGAGAAGCAGGAGGACGAGCCTGGCTCCTCTCTGGGAAGAGGCCTCACGCACACGGAAACACCTTTCACAGGTGAACCGATTTCATCTAGTGACGGAAACTTCGGCTGCCTCTTTCCAGAGAGTCCGCCCTGCCTGCTGGGGGGCCACCCCACCCCCAGTATCCTGGCAGCCACTAACGTGCCCAGCCCCAGCCGTGGAATCCTGAGAATGTGGTCTAAACGCAATCACACAGCACATGCCTGCGAGGTCGGCGTTTCACGTGGCCCAGCACCGTCCGACCCAGCCAGCGGCTGTGTCACCTGTTTGTCCCTGTCCTTGTGTCCGTGTCCCAACCCCATCTGTCTGAAAGCTTCCCTTCTGGGCACCCGATGGCCCAAGGTCCTGTACTTGTGCTGCAGGCCTGCACCGGGCCGGCTCTCGGAGGAGCGGGTGGGACCTGGCTGTGCGGGGACCACGGGGACCACGGGGACCACGGCCAGGAAATGGCCATGGTTCAAACGTCAAGTGCCAGTGCACGGTGTCTCCAGTTCACGCGTGACGGTGTGGCGGCTCTCCTCGAGGTCTCGGTTTTATGCTCAGGCTCCCCTGAAGACGCACAGCACAGTGGCGAGCTCTTTGCAGGAGCCCTTTCTCGGCGACATCGCAGCTCTGCGGCAGATGGCACTTTCGGAACAGCAGCAGTGGCGTGTCCAGGCCCTCGCCACGCCCCTCCTGTGAGGGGACTCCACACCGTCCCTTTGAGCATGGGGGCGCCTGTGGGAGGAGGACCCTGGAAGTCTGGCACTGTGACTTCAGGGCCCGGATGCCCCCACAGGGCGTGCAGTGTCCCTCTAGGGACAGACACCCCTGGAGCCACAGGCTACCCCTGTGGGCGGGGGGCAGGCTGGAGGCCACCGCCAGGCAGCCCCAGGGCCCGGCGCCACCTGCGGACCACCTGGGAGGGAGCGGCTGACCGGCGCGGCCAGTGGGCCTGAACGTGACTGTTATTCCAGCCACGACGGTTCTGGTGGCTTGTCATGTCGCAGGGGGTGGCTGGCACAAGTCTGTGTCCCTGTCTGGGGGCCTGCTCTTCTTACTGGTTCACACTGAGCCCGTCCCGCTGCCTCCCAGCCACCGTGCCGACCCTGTGACTGTGGGTGCTCCCGAGCGGCTCCGAGTGCCGGGGGACAGACACGTCACGTCACACTGCACAGCTGTGTCTCCTGGAGAGCACCCTGCTGGTGGGGCTGCAGCAGCTAAGGACTCGGAGCCCTGCCACGCTCACCCGAAGGGCTGTTGCCACCCCAACACCCACGACCTGGACAGCCACTCCACTTGGACAACGTGGCTGTCTGTCCCAGGGGCGCCAACTCGAGGCTCAGCCAGCTCCCTCGTCGGTGGGGATCAGCACGGCTAAGCCTGCTACGGCCCAGGGGGTCATTCTTGGCCCTGGTGAGCAAGAACTCGTGAGCAGCTGGTGACGGCCTGGTGACCCTGGCTGCCTTGCCGTGTGCAGGCCGCCCCCTCCTGGACCCAGGACCCACTGCCGCCGGGACCGGTGTGCTGGGTGGCAGCCGGAGGCCCGTGGCGGTGGCGGACGGCAGAGCGTTCGCTCCTGACAACAGGAGGCCGCCTGAGCAGGCTTGGTGTGGGGCGTCCGCGGGTCCCGAGGCCTGAGTCGCCTTTTCCTGCTCCAGGCCCCTCCAGGGACCCACGCAGCCATCAGCTGACAGCAACCTGCTGGGGCGGGGGGCGGCTAAGGCAGCTCAGCTGAGGGGCCCCCAGGCGGCCACCTGCTGAGCATGTGGTAAGGACAGAGAGAGCGGCGGCCTTGCCTGGGGAAGACTTTATTACTGCTGTCCCTGAGCCGGTGGCGGCACGGCCCCGTGAACAGACGGACTCCAGGGCCGAGGCCCCGTGAACACTCCCGGAGCGCGGGTGCTGCTCCTGCTGGTGCAGGGAGCGCGAGGTCGAGGCTGGGGCCGCACGCTCGGCCCCCCGCCGGGTCACTGGACGCCCCCGTTCTGAACCATCTGCAGGTACTCCATGTGCAGCTTCTCCTGAGCTTCCAAGAGCTTCCTCAGCTTCTTGGCTTGTCCTTTGCTCAGCTCCTTGCCATCCGCGTCGTGTGTGGGCAGGCCCTGGAGCGGCGAGAGCGCAGACGTCACCGAGGGCACAGACCCCCCCCAGCCGGGGCCCCTGTCCCGGCGTGGCTGCAGGGCGCCTGCTGAGGGCGACTTGCCGGGCTCAGGTTCGCACGCCCGCCTCAAGACGCGGAGACCAGCCAGACTGGGGCGGCCTCCCGCCTGGGGTGAGAGGGCCGTGCCCCCAGCAGTTCGGACGCGGCCGGCTCAGCGGCGTGGAGCAAGGGCGCGCAGGCCCCTCAGAGACCTAAGGGTCTAAGACAAAGCGAATGGCCGAAGGAAGAGCCCGGGCGGTGGGCACGTCTGGCCAGCTCGGGAGGGAGAGGCCTGCAAGTTCGCGGGCAGCCGTGCCCCGCCCGGCTGCGGCCGTGGAGGGAGGTGGCCCTGGGTGCCCCGGGACGCAGGTGCTGGGCCTAGAACAGGCGCCCGAGGACACTGCCTCCCTTCCGGCTGCTCCTCCAGGTGACAGGTGCTGTCACCCAATTTAACGGGTCCCACATAGCTCTGACAGGAAACGGATCCTCCTTACGTTTTCGTCGAACCTGGAGTACTTGTCCCGCTCCGACAAGAACAGCTCGCTGGGCGGGATCCTCATCTTGGCCAGCTTGGCTGCCTGGGCACAGACCCGCGGTCGGCGCCACGGAGCCCGCGCACCCTCTCCCAGCCCACGGGGCCCCCCTCTCCGGGCCCACCCCCGGACTCGGGACTCAGAGGCTGCCCGACGGGCAAAGGGCGTGAGGGGACAACTGGGCCCTGAGTGGGTGCTGTCCTGCGCGGACACCGGACTGCTCCCAACGGGGGGAGCCTGCAGGTGCCACCTGGGCCCCGTGCCCAGCACAGGGCGGCTCCCTTGGGGGGCTGCCGTCCCACGGGGCTCGCGGGCCACGCGAGGAGGGCCTGGGAGGGCGCAGGCACGGAGCGCAGAGGGCATGGGGCCGAATGCCACCCCCGCCCCCCGCGTGCGTTAGTTACCTCTTGTTCTTGCTTTTTCCTGGCGGCCTCCTCTTTCTTCTTCCTCCTTTCCTCCTCGACCTGCGGACAGAGTGCAGCGCCCTGACCGGGTCTGCCCCAGGCACCCCTCTGGGTGGGAGGTGGGACAAACGAGGACCCCGCCGTGCCCCGGGGCGCGGCCCAGCCCGCCTGGTGCAGGACGATGAGCCAGCGCGTGAGGACGGGCTCAGGCAGCGCCTCGGGCGCCTGCTCCGCACAAAGGGCGCACGTACGCTGGGAGGCTGAGTGCACAACCAGAAGGAGAGCTGGCCGGGGAGGGCGCTGTTGGCGCAACCAGAGGCAGCACGGCGAGGGCCTGGGGCAGACGGACAGGGGGACTGAGGCCGGCAGGGGGCAGGGCCGGGGAGTCTCAGGGACCAGGTGAGGAGCCCGGGTTCATTCCTGGGTGAAGGATGGTGCGGGAGGGGGCGAGGCAGGACTGGCTGGAGGTTCACTTCCCAGCCGCAGGCCAGGCGGGTGAGCGGGGCAGGCCCTGGAAGCAGGGGCGGGAGCAGGAGCCTTGGGCTTGGGTGTGGGCCAGGGGTGGGCAGGGCGGGGGCAGGGAGGGAGGGGCAGGGCGGGGTGCGTGTGCCTAGGTTGCCTCAGACGGACGTTCGTCCTGCGCCCGCTGTGCGAACAGACGGGTGGTCACCAACAGGAAGCAGAGACTGGTTTGGGGAGTCGGAACCACACGCTCCCTCTCGGGCACCTTGGGTTTTGGGTCCTTCCTGGCCGGGCGGGGCTCTCAGGTAGGCAGCTGGACACGGGGGTCTGGGCACAGGTGCACTCGGGACCAGGGACAGTCCAGAGAGAGTGGACAAGAGCCGTGGCTGCCGGGGGGGGGGGGTGCGGGGCAGATGGGCCTGCTGGGTGGGAAGTGGGCTGGCGGGATGGCTGGAGCTGGAGAGCTGGGGGACCCCACTCTCCCCGGAACAGGGTGTGTGTGTTTATCTCCTGGGGGGCGGTGTCTGGGCTGTGGTGACAAGGGGCCAGAGAGGCCCGGAGATGCCAGCGCTTCGGGCGCTCCCACTGCCTGCAGGGCCAGGCACGCGGCGGGGCGGGCGGGACAGTGCGGAGCTGAGTGCGAGCCCCTTAGGAGGCACAGCCCTGGGCCCCCCATCCCCTCCGGGGCAGGGTCCCAGCAGGCCTCACGCTGCGGTGCCCAGAGAGAGGTGAGAGCCCACGTACACAAAACTGGGGTGACTGACCGTGAGAGAAAGGGGGGCGGTCACATGGGCGGACCCCAGCCCCTCAACCCTTCCAGCACAGGGGCCGTGCAGGAGCTCATGGGCCGCGCTCGGTCCAGCCCGTCCCCGGCGCCCCAGCCCCTCACTCCATCGCCGCCCACCCAGCTCCTCGCCGGCCCGCCCGGGCACTGGGGGAGGGCGGGCTCCACCCAGCTGACACAGGAGCCACCACCCTGGACAGGAGCAGGGAGTGACCAAGCACAGCGGCTCCACAGTCGACTCAAAGTGACTAACCTTCCCTGAAGTCTGGGAGTTGGTTTTTGAAAGCAGTCTTTGTTAGAAGGTAAGCTCTTCTGTTGTTACCAAATTGCCAAATAGTCGCCTATCTTGTTGGTTTCTCCTGACGTTTACAAACCCTGGGATTCTAATGCAAGTGTAAAACACTCTCGCCCTGGCCAGGTGGCCCAGTTGGGTGAGCGATGTCCCACGTGGCACAAGGTCATGGGTTCAATTCCCGGTCAGGGCGCATGCGTGGGTCGTGGGTTCGACCCGGGGTGGGGGCGTGCGTGCAAGAGGCAGCACGTCGGCGTTTCTCTCTCACGTGGATATTTCCCTTCCCTCTCCTCAAAATCCATCAATGTTTTCTCAAGTATCATCTCAAGTATCAAAACAGCAAAAAAAAACCCCCCACAAAAAAACAAAACAAAACAACCCCCCTAACCAAACCTTCACAAGGTAAAGCCCACAGGCCCCCGGCGGTGTTGCCCTTTTCCGGAACCATCGGTGCTGTCCCGGCGGGCTGTGCTCACCCTTCTCTTCTCGTCTCTCTCTCTCAGCAAGGTCTCTCTGTCCACTAGCTTGACCACGGTCGGCAGCCCTGAAAAAAAGCAAGCGTCCGGGCGGGAGGCTGCGGCCCAGTGCCCGAGTGTCTGTCCGGCCGGCCTCCCCGCCGGCCCCCCAGGCGCGCGCCTGGCTCAGCACCCCCGACCCCGAGCCCCCAGCTGCCGCGCCCAAGGGCCCCTGAGGGAAAGCAAGGAGGGGCCCCTCTCTCACTGCTCCCGGCGGAAAACCCGGAAATCATCGAGTGAGACGCGTCATCTGAATCTCTAAAACCTGATGATTTCCTTTCCAAAGCTGAAAGACAGGCTGTGACCCTCGCTGACCATTGGGTGACACAGGCTGTCTCCTAAGCGACAGGTCCTAAGGAAAGGTGGCCGGCGGCCAAGCATGAGCAACGCGGCCATCGGGCTGTAGGAGGGGACGCCGTGACGCTTTCCATCAGAGGAGGCGCTGACGAGGACTCTGGGGAGGTGACGGTGCGGGGCCGCCCCTCCCAGCACGCCGGGGCCCCGCTCCGGGACTCCTCACCAGGGAAGGGACACGGCAGCCTGGGACCCCACGCTGGGACCTCCTCCCGCCGCTAGCATCCCTCCCACCCCCCTGCCCATCGCGGTGAATGCTCCCCGCCGCGAGCCGCCAGGAACCACTGAGCAGACCTACCTTCGTGGTCCTCCAGCCGCACTCCGAGCTCAGGCAGGACGTCGTCCCGCAGGGCATCGCTCAGCTGCAGGACCTCGGGGACTGGGCGCAGAGAGAGAGACTCAGGGGCAGCTGGGACCCATGGGATGTGTGTGTCCCCGGACCTCCGGAGGGAACCGAGCCGCTTGACCCACTGCCACCCCAGCCTGGGTCTCACCCCAGGATGGCCCTCTCTCAGGACTCCCTCGGAGGGCGCACAACTGGCCCTGGGACTCCTAGCAGGGAACGGTTGGGGGCGGCAGGGAGGGGGGGGCTGCGCACCAGGCATGTCCATGGAAACTTGATCCCACTGCGTGGAAGCAAGGCTTGGCGCCCACCGCATTCCAGTCCGGGACCCAGACACCCCAGGGCCCACTGGTTGTGGGCCTATACCCCGAGGTCACCCGAAAGTCCTGGAAAGCCCCTCCCTTCACTCTGCTCTGGGCCACCTGGCCCAGGAGGGCCACAGCTCCCAGCAGCCACTGGCTGGTGAGAACCAGAACTGGGCTGGAGTGAAGGAGGTGGCTCTCTGGGGACAGACACAGCTCTGGGGGTCGGGGTGACCCCCGAGGTGCCAGCATCTCTCACCAAGAGACCCTGGTCCAGCGGGGCCTCCGGACAGGCCAGAGCCTCGGGGGCAGGGGTGGGTCCCATGCCCCACCTCAGTGACATTCACTGGCTCCACTTTGGCCAGGCCTTGCCCACTGCCGAGGGAGGTGGCCTGCGAGGACCAGGAGGGCTCACTGAGGCTGCCTGGGGACAGGAGCTGGACCAGGACCCTCGGGACCTAAGTCCCAGAGGCGCCCAGGACGTCCCCACAGAGAGAAGGACCGGCCTGAATGTCAACAGTGCCGACCGTGTGAGCGCCACCCGGGGCCCAAAGCCAGCAAGCGAGGAGGCGCAGGCCCCGCCCCGGCCGGGCTCACCTTTCTTGTCCCGGGCGATCTTGCGCACGCCCTCCCTGAACTCCGACAGCGCCTGCAGGTACGGCATGACCGTGCTCTCGAGCTGCGGAGAGAGGGTTTCCTTCCTGAGAGGGGCCCCCTCGCAGGTATCACATCCGAGTCCAGCGCATGCGTAGCCCGGCCGGTCCCCAGCAGGCATGGCGCTGGGGAGGGGGGTGGGTGGCCTGAGAGAGCAGGGAGGCTTCCCACGCCGTCCAGA
Source organism: Glossophaga mutica (assembly GCA_039655065.1). Lineage (NCBI taxonomy): Eukaryota > Metazoa > Chordata > Mammalia > Chiroptera > Phyllostomidae > Glossophaga > Glossophaga mutica. The sequence continues at coordinate 1,909,001 of CM077308.1, forward strand.
GTGAGGGGCGCCGCAGGCTGCCTCGGGCCGAGGCGGGTGTGAAAACACCCCCTCACAGGTCCCACGTGCCTTCCTGGGCGGGCGGTTCCTGACGGGCCGGACGCCGCTCCTCCGGGCGGTGGCCTCGTCCACACCGGGGCCGGCACCTGGGCGCTGCCTGGCCCCCACGACTGTGTCCTCGCCTGCCATCCCGATGCATGCTCCCCCTACTGGCCCGCGAACCAGCGGCAGACACAGGACCGCCGTCGAACACAAAGCCTGCTGGGACAGCACCGCCGGAGGGGCGGAACCCAAGCCTTGGAAGTAGCAGCTTCCCAAAAATCTTTGTGTTACGCCTGCCTTGTTTTCCATCTGGCCTCTGGGCCAGGTCTCCCCCGCCTCTCGAGTCACTTGGCAGCTCCGCAGCCAAAATAACAGTTAAACGCAAAAGCCAGCGAGGCCGACGAGCCTTCGGGAGGCCGCACCTCCCTGGGCTGGCCCTGCACCCGGAGGAGGCGTGGCCCAGCCCGGCCGGACTGGGCTCCGGGGTCTCGGCCCTTTCTCCGCACCCACGCAAGCAGCCAGGGGTGGGGGCCCCGGTACAGGGAGGGACGGCGGCTCTCACGGCTGCAGCCTTGGCCAGCGCTCCAGCTGACCACTCGGTGCTGAGCTGCTTCAAGGCTCGGGAGCGGCCTCCCCAGCTCCTGAGACAGCTAGGTCCGGAAGTGAACCCCTGAGCTTCCAACGGCGCAGACCGTGCGGTGCCCTCGGGCCCGGCAGGCTCCCCGAGCGCGCTCCCACGGCCCACGGAGTTCCTGGGGACCCCAGACCACAGCCGGCCGCAGGCTGCACCCCGCCCCTGGGGCAGCGAACGGCAAGATCGTATTTTGTCAAGTTCGAAGGTGGGCTGTCTGTAACCCAGGAGGGTCGTCTGCTAAAGAAGACAACTCCCCGGAGTCGCCAGCACGGGAGGGCAGAGAGGCCGTGTGGCTCATCTCCCTGAGAAGCACGAAGGGGCTCCCACGGCCCGGCCGGCGGCAGCGAGGCTCCAAGGCCCACGGAAGCCGTGGCGACTCGGGCGTGGGGCCGGGCAGCGCTTCTGACACCGTGGGGCTGCTCCCTCGGGAAGCCGCCACTTGGGGGCGTCTGTGAGCCCCACCGCAGGCCGTCCTGCCTGCCCTTCGCGGGCCTTCGACTCCTGTGAGCGTCTGAGCGACAGCTGTCCCACTCAAGTCCTCACGTCACTGTGATCATTCTGATCCCTTAGTGACGGGGCGTCCCCGACTGGTGCCCTGGTCCCACAGCGAGAGCCGGGAGAGTCTGCACCTGAGCCGGCCGCAGCGACCGCAGGCGCGTTCTCTCACGAGGGTCCGTGCCACCACGGGCTGCGGCCTGAGCCAGGCCTGGGTCGCGCCCTCTGGTCTGGCCTCTGGACGGAGGCAGCGCAGGTCCCGACTGGCAGCCCCTGAGGAAGGCCGGTCCCCACACGCAGGAGGGGCTGCTGCTGCCGCTGCTCAGCCCACGTGCACCGGAGCGACCCCGCACGGTAACAAGGAACAGGGGAGCAGGTGCAGAAGGCAGGAGAGTGTCCCCTGCAGGGGGCACCGCTTCCCCAGGGGGACGGGTGGCCCGTGGGCGGGCGGGCGGGCAGCAGGGACTCAGGTCCAGTGGGCGCACTCACGTTCAGGCCGCTCCCGGGTCCTCCGACAGGGAAGCCAAGGGGGCTCTCCCCCTCTATGGCCCCGAAGACCTGGGAGGAGAAACAAGCGTGCGTGGGGACGCGCCCCCAAGAGCCGGCGCTCGCCGGCAGGTCTGCACCGCAGACCGCTGCGCACGGGAAGGCGAGGAGGCAGGTCGCCCAGAGGTCCACCTGCGGCAGGGACCCCAGACCTGGCCGGCGCGCAGGGGCACGGGGCCGCGCCAGGGGGGCTCCGGGTTGGGGCCGCTTGCTCTGCTTTCCAAACCCGACGGGGGAAACCGAGGCGCGGAGGGGCGGCCGCTCCAAGCCAGGACCGCAGCACGCCTCTGCTGGCACCGGGGCCCAGAGCGCAGCGCCCCGCCCTGCCCCGCGCCGCCCCGCCCCGCGCGCACGTACCTTCAGCATGTGCGTGAGGTACAGCGCGATGCTCTCCAGCAGGGCCCGGTTGGGCCGCCGCCTCGCGGCCTTGCGGGCGGCCACGTACTGGTTGCACTGGCCGACCAGAGCCCGCATCTCCTCCAGCGCGGTGCGCGTGTCGACGTTGTCGCAGAGGGCCTCGTGCACCGCCGCCTTCCGGCCGCGGAAGCTGAGCGAGGGGAGGACGGCGCGGGGACCTCAGCCACCACAGCTGCAGCGAGCCCGCCGGCCGGGCAGCCGAGGTCTGGGCGCCGCTGCGACCCCAGGGGAGGCTCCGCCTCACCTCTCGTTCAGCTCTGCTTCCTCCTCCTCCCACTTTTCAAACTGGCCGGCGATGTCGACGGGAGCTCGGAGGATGTCTTTCACGTTTAAGAAAAACTCCTGAAGTCAGAGAATTCCGCTGAGCGGCATGGGGCCCGCGCGCCCACCCCGGGCCTCGCTGACGAAGCGCAGCTGCGCGGACCGGTTCTCCCTCGGGCACCGGCGGGGGCCCCCATGCGCCGCCCGCCCAGCGGCGACACGATTGGCCCCTCCGCTCCAGCAGGGGGCGCAGAGCGCTGCTGCAGGACAGCGGCGGAGCCGGCTCTCCCCACGCGCAGGCCTCTGCCTGCGCCCCCTGCTGGTCAGAGCACAGCGCGCACGCCCGGGAGACTCACGTTCATGAACCTCTCGTACTGCAGGGCGGACTCCATGGTGTTGCCCGAGTAGTCCAGGGTGTCCTTCCACGCGTGCATGAGGAAGGCCAGGCGCAGCTGCCTCGCTGCGGCGGGAGAGCCGGCGGCCCTTACTCCCTGGGAGCCCCCGGCCCCGGCCCCACGCGTCCAAGAGGGCAGCGCCTGCCCTTTGGGGGCGGCTAGTGTGTACCTGAGTGCTTCTGCAAGGCGTCTTTGATGGTGACGAAGTTTTTGAGCGACTTGGACATTTTGCAGCCTGCGATCGTCAGGTGGCCCGTGTGCAGGAAGTACCGGACCCAGCAGTCGTTCTCAAAGTAGGCCTGGGCGCAGAGACGGCAGCGCAGGCCCTGAGCCCGCGCCCCCGGGCCGGGGCCTCCCGCCCGCACCGTGCTGGCCGCAGCGGGGCTGCCTTCTCTAGGCGGGCCCTGGGGCTCAGAGGGGCTGCCTGGGCCAGCCACCCCGGAGGCAGCCCGGGCTCCACCTGGCCTGTCTGTTCCCGAAGGAAGACCAGGCTGATAACGTGGGGGACTGCGCCCAGACAACTGGGTTCAGCTTCCTTGCTGACAGGTCCCTGCCGCGGGAGCCAGGCTGCATGCAGACAGCCAACCCCCACCCCTGCTGACAGCCCCCGACGCTGCCCAAGCAGGGTGGGGAGGCCAGGCCCGCCCGCCCGCGGGAGCACGCCTACCTCCGACTGCGCCAGCTCGTTGTCATGGTGGGGGAACCGGAGGTCAAAGCCCCCTCCGTGAATGTCCATCGAGGCTCCCAGGAGGGTGCCCGCCATGGCGGAACATTCGATGTGCCACCCCGGACGTCCCTAGGGATGAAGTGGCCCAGTGACCGGCCGGCCTAACCTCCCGCCACTACCCCTCAGCATCCAGACTCGCAAAGCCTCTGCATCTTCCTGGGACGGCTGTTACATTCCACCTGGACATGAGGGGGCCACAAGGGGAGCCCGCCCGGGCAGCTCCCCAAAGCTTCGTGCTGAGTCCGTGTCCCTTCCCGATGCCCCCGCCCATGGCTCTGGGCCGTCGGGACCCTGTCACAGGGCACGTCATGTCACGGTAAGCTCGGTCCCAGAAGCCCAGAGAGCTCAGAGTTAAAGCCCGTCGGGACGCAGGGGCCTCCGAGGTGGTCCCGCACCCCCCACTGCAAGACGGGCAGGCAGAGGGCCCAAGGGGAAGCGACCGGCCCACAGGCCCGTGTGGCCCCAGGACCGGGAGCGGGGCAGCTGTGCAAGGCACCAGCGAGGGACCGTGCCTGCGCCACCCCCCACCCCCGGCCCCGAGCCCTAGCGGTGCACACCTTGCCCCACGGGCACGGCCAGGACGGCTCCCCCGGCTTGGAGGCCTTCCACAGGGCGAAGTCGTTGGGGGACCGCTTCTCGCTCAGGCGCTCTGCCGAGACGCTCAGGTCGCCTGCGGATGACGCAAGGGGGGGGGGGTCACTCAGCGTGGGCCTGTGGGCGCGACCACCTCACTTCAGGGCCAGTTTAAATGAGGCGTCTTTCATCCCCACCCTAGGGCACTTTCTTCCTCGCAGTTTAAGTAGGAGGAAGAGAGAGGGCTGCGTCTCACATGCTCCCTGACCGGAGGTTGAACCCATGACCCTCTGGTGCACGGGACGACACGCCGACCCACAGAGCGCACCTGCCAGGGCCCCAGGCCAGTCCGGTGCCTGCCGGCCAGTCCCCCCGACTGCTGTCCGTTTCCAAACGTGGTCGAGTGTGCCTCCGTGTCCCTCTACCCGGACAGGGTGTGGCCTGGTGTCTGGTTTACGGAGCCCGACCACACGCTCGGGAGTCGCTGACCCGCTCACAGGTCCGTGGCTAAGGGCCCGGCCCCTTCGTCACCTGCCTTCCCTCGGACACGTGTCCCACTGCCCCCACAGCCTCTGGTCTAAGGGGAGGTGACATCACAGTGGCAGCCCGAGGGCACACCTCAGGGCCCTGCCGGCTCAGCTGTGGGCCAGGGCGCACGAGGGGCCAGGAAGCCTCCGTGTGCAGCTTCCCAGGCCTGGAGGTGGCCCGTCGGGACACTGGGTGGCCCTCCTGCGTTCACAGACGGAGGTGACAAGCGACGGGGAGGAGGCCACAGGCCCCGGAGGGCAGACAAGCCTGTCACCCAGAAGAGGGAGCACTGGGGACACGGAGACCGCGTGCCAGGCCACTCCCACAGGACACTCCCGTGCCGCGGGAGTGAGAACCTGCCTGGCGGCCCCCCCTGCTCGCAGAGTCCCTCGGCCACGGGGGAGAGCTGGGTGGGGGGACTCTGCCCACAATGTGCCGGCCGGGGTCTGGCCAGGCCCCCTCCTGGGCGCTGTGGCCCTGCGTGGAAGACTCCGGAACAGGAACGACGTTCCTGGCACCAGCTGCCGCTGCAGCGAGAGCTCGTAAACGCCCCCCCTCTGACTACCGGAAAGGCAGGCGCCGGGCGCCACGGACATCTCCGCAGCTTCGAGGTCAGACGGCCCTCTGAACGCCGGGCGCTCGGCAGACACGGAAGGAGGTGGCGAGACGGCAGCGTCCTCCCCGCAGGGTCGGGCACTCTCCTCGCTTTGGCGCAGCGACGGGCAGCTCCGCGGTTCTCTGAAACCCGACCGAGCAGAACGCAGACGGAGCCGGCACACGGGCCGAGGGCCGCCCCAGGTTCTTACGGGCTTTGGGTCTCGGCTTCCCGGCAGGGACCACTCGCAAACGTCGGCTGCGGCCTCGTGATGTTCTCTCTGCCGCCCCCTGACCGGTGACAGACACTCGCGTCTCGATTTTTTGTGGTAGGGAACTCAGCCACTCATGAACGTGCCTGACTTTGAAAATTTACCGGGACGTTTCTGTGGCGGAGAGAACGGCCGCCTCGCTCTGCACACAAGCCCCCCATCCAACTGTCATTGCGTGGTGCAGGGCGACTTGCTGGAGACTTTTTTAAGTAAGAGAAGCCACACGGCCCTTTTCCTTCCCTCCGGTGTCACTCTGGCCTCCCTGCCGGAGGCACCCGCCGTGCCACCCTGCAGTGCGGGGAGGGCCTGAGGCCGCCCCCCGGCCCCGTGCTGCACTCAGCGGAGTCAGCAGGCTGGCCCGTGGCCAGCCCCCACTCCCCGCTGGAGTCCCGGCCTGTAGATGGCAGAGGACACTTCCTTGTCCTGGGGTGACACGTGGCCGAGTGTCACCACTGGGTGGAAGTGGAGACAAATGTCCCCTAAAGGGGGTGCGTCCCTGTCGTCCGTTTGCTGTTGAATCCCCCCCCCGCCACGCCCCTGGAACCTGGCCGGTTCCACAGTCAGCCCGTGAGGAGACGGGACAGAGAGCGGTGCTGTTTAAGGAGCGTGGCCCTCGCACGTCTGACGGCAGGCTCACCCTGCGGCTGCGTGAGCTCCCCACGCTGGAAGGCCCCTGTGCACGAGACTGGTGGAGGCTGGGCCGCCTCCCTCGGCGCTGCCCACTTGCTCCCGCGGCTGAGCCTCGAAGGCGGTGCGAGCTCAGTGTCCCTTCCTCCCACGCTGCTCCAGCACCCGCGGTCCGGTCGCTTTGTCCTCGCACACCCAGAACCCCCCCTCTACTCCCCGTCTCCCCGCCAGCCTCTCCCTCCGGGCGTCTCTGAAGACCCGGCCGTCTCCCTCTCCGTTCTCTGCGCCTCCCTCCTCTTCCCGGGGCCGCTGCTCCGCTCCCAGGTTTTGGACGGAGCACCTGCCGCTCGGGTTTCTCGGCCTTTCTGGTCTTCATCCCCGAGTCCGAGTCCGGCCGGTCGGCGACACGGCCCTTGGCAGCCGGCGGCACAGACGCCACATCCCGTCCACATGGCCTCTTCCTGCAGTTGCTCGGGAGAATGGCTTCGCACGGGTTTCTGGGGTGCCTTTCTCCTTTTTATGGTGAAACGGCCTCACGTTTGGATTGGCTGGCTGAGACGGCGCAGGCCTTCCTCTCTGCAGGAGGCCTGCTCGGGCGCTGACCTTGGCTGCGGCCTCCCCCGGGGGGCCTGGCCCTCGCTGGCCCTGACGCCCACAGTGGACGCTGGGCTGCCGTCTTCTGCCTTCCTCAGGTGAGGCTGACCGGGCCGTCAGGGAGCTTGACGACGGCAGAGAGGTCGGCCCACTTCCCCCGGGGCGCCCGGTGGGCCACGGGAGGGCGGGTGGCGTGCACAGCTGTCGGCGCGGCGGGGCCACTGGTTAGCTCTGCCCCCTTGGCCTCCCAGCCGTGGCCGTGGCTTTGGCAGGGCCAGGGCCCTCCTCCCCCACGTTCGGCGCCGGGTCTGTGCCGGGCCCAGTCCCGTCGGTCCCGCGTGGCCCGCCAGCGCTGACAGTAACCCATCCCCGCGGTCAGACTGCTCGGTCCTGTGTGCAGCCCTGCAAACAGAGGCCAGTCCAAGGTCCCGGGGGTGACGCTCTGGTGTTAGACCGTGGACGCCACCATGTGTCCCAACCCTGTCCTCGCTGGGCGTCCCTGTCCGGAAGCGTGTCAACCCCGTTACAGGTGTGGGTGCGTCTGCTTCCGGGCGCCAGGGGCGGGGCCCCGCCATCTGGTCCCGGTCCTCGACGGGTCCCCGGGGATGGGGTCTGAGCATCGCGAACGCGCCTCCTCTCCTCTGACAAGTCTGACGTGAGGCCCTTGGTGTCATGTCAACGCCGATGAACTGACTCCATCTCCTGCGAATGTTTCGTTTCTGCTCCTGGCATTTCTCCACCACAGAGCCCAGAGGTGACGTTCTTGATCAAGAGGTGACTCAAAGGCCAAGCCCCTCCCTGCAACACCGGCCGGAAAAGCACCGTGTGCGCAGGCCGTGAGGGAGCCGCCCCCGCCCTGCCCCGCAGGACTGCCGCTTCCGTGGTTGGTCCCCAGACCACTGGGGGACGGGGACGGAGAAAACACTACGAAAGACAAACGTGACTCGGCCCGGTGCAGAAAGGCCTACGTCTGCGTTTAAAACATTTGGAGCTCGTGGGGCAGGGGCTGCTGTCTCGTGCGTGCCACTTGCGGGCACGAGGGGGCAGTGCGTCGCGCTGCCGCTGGGCGTTGTCCACGTGACGACCAGCTCGCCCTGGGGGCCAAGCACGTGCGGCAGGACCTGCACTTGGATCCCGGCCTCAAGCTCTTCCCAGGACACCTCCTGAAGCTGCCGCTCAGAGCGGAGCCCAGAGAACCGGGGCCCCCCCACCAGGGGCAGGCGCTGCACCCTGACCGGCACCGGGACAGCTGGCGCCTCCCCCGCTCCCTGTGCCTCCGCCGCGAACCTGCAAGTAACGAGCCTGCGACCCCACGTCCTTGCCTCCATCCGCAGGGCCCTGGATTTTCGCTTCCCCAAACGGGGCGGGGCTCAGATGCCGAGGGAGCCCCTGGGGGTGGCCTGCGCCTCCTCACTCAGGGCGACAGCCCGCCCATTCTTAACCACCAGCCCCAGGTTCCCTGACATGTGCCCACGGCGCCAACACCCCACCCGGAGGGTCCGAGGTTCGATTCCCAGTCGGCACATTCCTGAGTTGCGGGCCAGGGCCCCAGTAGGGGGTGTATGACAGGCAACCACACATTGATGTTTCTCTCCCTCTCTTTCTCCCTCCCTCCCCCGTCTAAAAATTAATAAATAAAATCTTTTAAGACGTTATAAGGAGACTTCTGGCCAAGATAGAGGCATAGGTGGACACACCGTGCCTCCTCTCACAACCAAAATTAAGGACAACAAATATTTAGAAACAACAAAACAACCAGAACTGATAGAAAACTGAACTGTACGGAAGTCCAACAACCATTCATCCAGACCGGTAAGAGGGGTGGAGTCGCGGCAGGAAAAAGTGGAGGTGCGGACCCGGGAATGCAGGCAGCAGCGGCTGGCAGTTCCCAGGTGCACAGGCGGCAGCTGGCAGACCCAGTGAGGCCACACAGGCGGCTGGCTGACCAGGTGGTCCCACATTCCCACGCACAGACAATCCAGGTGAAGGGGAAGCGACGGAAGGGACTGGAATCCAGAAGAGAGTGGAGCAGGCGCCATCATTCCCTCTGGGGCCCCGCCCCCACGTACAGCATCACAACCCAGCGACTGGGCTGCCCCACCCTGGGGAGCGCCTGAGGCTCTGCCCCTCACTACGTAACAGCTGCGACCAGACCAAAACCAAAACAAAACCAAAAAACTCCACCGAAAATGGCTCAAACCGGAGAAGAAATGAAAGCCCCAGAGCCAATTCCTCTAAGCCATGAAGAGATAGCCAACCTATCAGATGCACAGTTCAAAGCCCTGGTGATCAGGATGCTCACAGAATTGGTTGATTTTGCTCACAAATTAGATGAAAAAAATGAAGGCTACAATACGTGAAATGAAGGAAGACCCATGGGGAACCGATAGAGATGGAAGGAAAACTGGGACTCAAATCAATGGAGTGGACCAGAAGGAAGAAACAAACAACCAAACAGAAAACGAGGAAGAAACAAGAATTCAAAAAAATGAGGAGAGGCTTAGGAACCTCCAGGACATCTTTAAATGTCCCAACATCCGAATTATAGGGGTACCAGAAGGGGAAGAAGAAGAGTAACAAGTGGAAAACTGATTTGAACAAATAATAAAGAACTTCCCCAATCTGGCAAAGGAAATAGACTACCAGGACGTCCAGGAAGCTCAGAGAGTCCCAAAGAAGTTGGACCCAAGGAGGAACAAGCCAAGGCACATCGTAATTACATTAGCCAAGATGAAAATGAAGGAGAGAATTCTAGAAGCAGCAAGGGATAAGGGGACAGTCACCTACAAAGGAGTTCCCATCAGACTGTCAGCTGATTTCTCAAGAGACCTTCCAAGCAAGAAGGGGCTGGAAAGAAATATTTGAAGTCTTGAAAGGTAGGGACCTATATCTAAATTTGCTCTATCCAGCAAAGCTGTCATTTAGAATGGAAGGGCAGATAAAGTGCTTCTCAGATAAGGTCAAGTTCAAGGAGTTCATCATCACCAAGCCATTATTATATGAAATGTTAAAGGGACTTACCTAAGAAAAAGAAGATAAAAATATGAACAGTGAAAAGATAGCAAACTCACAGCTATTAACAACCACACCTAAAACAAAAGCAAACTAAGCAAACAACTAGAACAAGAACAGAACCCCAGAAATGGAGATCATATGGAGGGTTAGCAACAGGGGCATGGGAGGAGGAGAGGGGGAAAAGGTACAGAGAATAAGTAGCATAGACGGTGGGTAGAAAATAGACAGGGGGAGGGCAAGAATAGTGTGGGAAACGTAGAAGCTAAAGAACTTATGACACATGGACATGAACTAAAGGGGGGAATGTGGGTGGGAGGGGTGTGCAGGGTGGAGGGGCATGATGGGGGAGAAATGGGACAACTGCAATAGCATAATCAATAAAATATATTAAATAAATTGTAAGGAAAATACTTTTATAGTATTTGTTGAAAACCCCCTGAGCACAATGGACCCGTGTAATTCAAACCTGTGTCGTTCAAGGGTCAGCTGTATGTATTTGTTTGCTTATTCAAAAATAATACATTTTATAGGCTTAGTGTAGAAAACTCCTAAAATCTCTTTCAGGTGAAAAAGCGTGGTCTCGGGAATCTCAGTGCTGGCCTGGCCCACCCCCCCATCTCCCCCGACCTGACCCCCACTCACCTTCCCCCTCGTGCAGGGCTTTCTGGTCCCCCACGGCCTCAGGCACCAGCTTCCCGTACGAGTGTCCCTCACTGGAGGCAAACTTCACCGTGTCAAAGTAGACAGACCCATTTGAAACATAGCTGGAAAACGAAATGGAAATTGGGGAGAGTGTGCCGGCCCGGAGTCAGCCCCGGGCCACCGACCGCAGGACCGTGCCCTGAAAGCCCACAGGGCCATGCCCTGAAAGCCCACAGGGTAGCCACCTGAGGCCGGCTGCGGCCCACCCCACCCTCTGGTCCCGGCCTGTTCACACCGGGGTGTCCGGCGTCCACCTCTGAGACAGCAGCCCCAGGCCCCCGCGCCGCGATGCTGCCCGGGAAGCCCTCCGGGGGGCGCCGTGCGGCTGAGCTCACCCGTAGCCGTTGTCCACGATCCTCTGGACAAAGCTCACGATCTCTGGCACGTACTCGCTGACCCGGGTCAGGGCGTCGGGAGGGAGGACCTGCGGAGGCAGAGATGCCCGGTGCCCCTCCGTCCTGCACGCGCACCCCTCGCCCGGCCCCGGCGGCAGGCGGCCCCGCGACACTCACGTTCAGGGCTTGCATGTCCCTGTGGAACTCCCCTTCCCAGAACCTGGGCAGCTCGGAGAAGATGGAGTTGTCGGTCACCTCGCTGCCGTGCTCGGAGTCCAGCCAGTCGGACAGCACGTCCCTGGCTGCCTCCAGCAGCACCTGCAGGGCAAGCGGAGGCCGTCTGCCCGTGCCCAGCAGGCGAGCCGGCCCGCGCCTGGCGAAGGGGCGCTGAGCACGGCCCTGACCCGTGCGGCCGCCACCTCCCGGAGCCCGTGGTGCTCATGGACGGCTCGGCACTGGACGATGTGGGTCCTGCAAGTGGGGGGCTCAGAGGCGCGCCGTGTGCTGGAGCTCCCACCACTGTGGGGGGGCTGGGGGCACGTGCTGGGGGCCACGCAGACCAGGGCAGGAGCGCACGCGGGCGCAGCGTTGGACAGGAGACGGGGTCCACCTGTGACCGGGTGTCAGGCTGCAGCCTGAGCCCTGCTGGCTGGGGAGCCTGCCGTCTGCCGTGGAGGAGTCTGGTCTGTGCAGGTGAATTGGAGCGGTGTCAGGGATGTGGGGACAGGCCGGTCACATGGGGGGCGGGACGAGGGAACCAAGGGTGGAGGGAGAAAGTGCAGGAGACCGGCCAGACCGGAGGGATGGGGGAGGGGCCGTGTCCACACTCGAGGACGCTGACCGCAGGGGCAGCCAGGGCTCTCTGGGCTTGTGGGTGTCACGGAAAAGGTGCCAGGATGCTCCCCCCGGCCCTCCCCCCAGGCTGGCGCCTGGGTGGGCAAGCTGAAGACACAGGGCCCCTGGGAGGCCCAGGCTGCTGGGCCTGCAGCTGGAGGGTGGGCAAGGAACCCAGCCCACGGGGAGCGAAAGCCCATGGGGTCACACCCCTGGCCCCCGGGAGGGACTGGAGGAAGCCGGCAGCAGCAGGACACGACCGCAAAGGCCGAGTCCGGAAAGGAGACCCGCCGCCAGCCCGCGGAGCAGAAGTTGCGCAGGGCGGGCAGGGCGGCGGAACAGGAAGTGGTGGCCCAGAAGGACGCGGGGCAGGGAGGAGCACCTGGGACAGGCGAGACACACAGGACAACGGGCCGCGGTGCGGCTTAAGGCCCGTGGGATCCGGGTGGGCGGGGGAGGGGGCAGAGTGCTGGTCCTCCGCAACGTCTCCAAGAATTTTCCAGAACTCAGGCAACACTCCACAGGTGCAAAGCACGAAAAACCTCCCGGAGGACAAGCGGAAACAAACCCCTTACAAAGTCTTGAGGCAACAGCAGAGACCGAGAACTTTCTTACAAGAAGCCGAGAGAAGGGACTTGCTCACCTCGGACAGAAAGGTGACTGGAAAGGCAGGAGCCGCCCCCAGCGGTGGGGGGTGGGGTGGGAGTCTCAGCCCCGAGACCAGCAGGGCCCACGTCGCAGAGGAAAAGAGCCCACTCCGTTAGACAGCAGCAGCAAGTTCCGCCAGCCCCGCCAGGGCCTGCCTGCGCGCGGTCAGCCCCGTGGGCCCAGGCCTCTCCTGGGCAGGCCCGAACCTGCCCCACACGCACTCCAGGCGATGGGTTCCCGGGTCCCAGACAGTCTGGGCGACACCAGAATCTGGTCCGTTTCCAGTGTGGCGGCGCCCACATGTGGCCAGAGGACCGGCGGCAGGAGCGCAGGGCGGCTGCTGGAGACGCCAAGCCTCAGGTCCGCCAGCGCCCGGCCCCCAGGCTGGGTCCCCCGGAACCCGCCCTCGTGGGAAGGAGGGGCTGAGCGGAGAGCCAGGAGCGTCTAAACGGGCAGAAGGACACCACGGGCTGGGACTCCGAGAGTGACAGCTGAACACACTCTCCTCGGAACACCAGGGGCTTCAATAGAGTTCAAGGACCCTCAGGTCCCCCGTGGCCCAGGAATGGGGACTCGGTCCCGAGCGGGGGACACGCAGGAGGAGACCAGAACTAGGAACGTCTCGCCTGGCAAAGCCAAGAACGTGAATGACTGACGAGAGAGACCAGGGGGAGAAAATCGCAGCGCGAAACGCGGGACCGAGGCCCAGAGGCGAAGTCGGACGACAGAGCAGCTCATTCCGGCCCCGGCCCCAGGTCCCCCGCGGAAGGCGCAGCGCGCGGCTGGTCCCACGCACGTGCTCCGGCCGCAAGCTGACGACGAGGCCCAGAAACGGCGGGGAGGACGCGCAGTCAGGGGCTGTGCTTCCTCGGGAAAGGAGCCGGGGGGCGGGGGGTTCACGGAGCGCGTGGGCCGAGGCCCGGGACAAGATTCGGGAGCCCTGGCAGACAGCGCAGCCGGGTGGAGCGTCGTCCTGATGCCCCAAGGCTGCGGGCCGATCCCCAGCCAGGACACGAACGAGAATCGACCCGGGGAAGCCGAAGTGACGGGAACAACGAACCGGTGATGTTTCTCTTCCCCCACTTTCCCTTCTCTCTCTGCAATCAATCCACACACACACACACACACACACACAAGATTTAATTCTCCTGCAATGATAAAACCACATTAAGCTTGAACATCCTCAGTAAGTAGCCTCAAACTGTAGAGGAAAAAAGACGACAGGGCCCCGGCTGGTGTGGCTCAGCGGACTGAGCGCGGGCCTGCGAACCACAGGATCGCAGTTCGATTCCCAGTCAGGGCGCGGGCCTGGGTTCCAGGACAGTGCAACCCAGCAGGGGGCGCACCAGAGGGAACCACACGCTGATATTTCTCTCCTTCCCTTCCCCTCTAAAGATAAATAAATAAAATCTTTAAAAATTTAATTTAAAAAGGGGGGCTCGGTATCTGCCCATTCTTTCAAAAAGAAAAAAGAAGATGACCGAACCGGGAGGAAGGGACAGGGGACAGACCCACCCTGGGCGGGGAAGACTCTTCTTCCAAACCAACACCCCGTGAGCAGGCGAAGCCGGCAGAAGCGTCAGCAAACGCGAGCAGAATACTGACGACTCGGCGAACGAGCCCGACTTATTAGCTGGCAGAGCTCCGCGCCAAGCCATCAGCAAATCAGAATCTTCTGAGCACCGATGATGTTTCCCGAAGCGGGCGCGCCGGGGGCCCCGGCCCGGTCTCCCTGTCACAGAACAGGGGGCGGCAGCCGGGGGAAAGCCGAGCTCTCGGGCCTGTGTTCCTCCCTGACGGATGGAGAACGTCTGGGGAAACCGCAGCTGACACGGCACTGCACGGGCCAAGGGGTCTCCGGCCGCCGCCGGCCAGGGCGCAGCTGCCCTCGCTGGCCGCCCCTCCCAGTGCCGGGCCGCACGTCCTCGCCCGCGCAGCGAGACAGGGAGGGAAAGAAAGGCGTGCTCACCGCGAAGGAAGACCTGGAACCGCAGGCCAACACACACGGGGGGGGGGGGACTGCACGCTAAAACCACGCCACCGTCCGCGCCAGCATCCAGAGAGAGATGCGGAGAAGACACGAGACCCACGGGACCCCGCGCCAGCGCAGAGCGAGCCGCGCGGACACGGCGGCTGATCTGGGGCCCGGGAGCGGAGCCGACAGGGGGGCGAGGGGGCGGCCTGACGCCCACGTGAATTCCAGGCGGACCGAGGACCGGAACGTGACGCGCAAACCTGTGACTCCGAGAGGACACCGCAGGAGACGACCAGGGCGGCCTTGGGTTTGGCAGCGATTTCGCAGAGGCAACACCAAAGGCCGGAAAGGAAGGAGCCGGCAAACTCCGGCTTCGCGGACACGGACAGTCCCCGCCCTGGGGAGGCCCCGCCAAGAGAGCGAACGGGCGGGCCAGCCACCGACGGGGAGGAACCGCCTGCGACAGACACACGTCCCCGCTGACGCCGCGCCGACAGCGGCTCCTGGGGGATCGAAGACTGAGGGGGGACAAGCGGCACCGCCGAGAGACCTGTGGCAAAAAGGGTTCAGGCGCATCTTCGGGTCTGAGGGAGGGAAGGTGTCTAAAGACACAGAAATGCTGAGTGCACGAAGGAACATCCGATGGGCTGCAGCGGAATCCAGACCCTCTGATGGTTAAAAAGGGAGGGAGGAGAAAAGCCACGAACCGGGAGAACGTGTTGGCGACACAGCTCAACAGCCGCGGCTGGTTGGCGGGCAGACCCCGGGGCGGCCACACCCAGCGGGGAAGGCGCAGAGCCGGCGGGAGAGGGGCGGGTGCCCGCGAGGCCAGCCGATCCAGACCGCGGTGACCGCCTGTCACTTTACAGCCCACGGGTACGGAGGGAGGGGTGGCCCCCGGAGTGTGGGCTACGTGCAAAGTAGCAGAGCGCCAGGCACCTGCAGTTAGCGTGATCTTTGAAAAAAGCCATGAACGAAACAACTGGGAGAAACCCCCTGCGGGCAACTGGTGAGCAGGAGGTGGGTGAAGGGGGGCCTTGCTGTCCGTAGCTGTGAGGGCAGCCTGCCCCCTGCGGGCCATCTCAGGGCTCACCGGAGGGAAAGTGCTCCTCCGAGACCCGGGGCCCCCAACCCTTTTCCTAGAGGTCAGGAGGAGCACACCCAAGGCACCAGCCACCACCTGCCCCGTGTGGACACGAGGGGGCAGACCCGCTGCGTGGGCGCAGCAGGTGTCCCAGTTTCACAGGGTTTGAAGAGGGTGGCCAGCAGGGGGCGCTGGTGTAAGGGAGAAGGGCCGTCAGGTGGCTCTGATGGCCAACTGCAGGGTGACCGGTGGGCGGGTGACAGGGCACGGCTGCAGCCCTGTGTGGCATGGGAGAGCCGGGCAGAAGAGGCCCAGGGCCCCCGGGTGGCCGTGCCCCCACTCTGTCTGCAGGGAGGCCTCTCCGGAGGCGGACGCACCGGCCCAGGGGTGCCGGGGGCCCCACCGCTCTTGGCCACTGCAGTCCCTCAAGCCTCTTCTCCAGGCGCTGCCCTTAAGGGGAGGGGTGGAAGGGGGGCCAGCCCAGGTCTCACTGCAGGAAGCGGGGCAGGAGGACAGGGCGTGGGGGGGCGGGCAGGCGGAGCTGGGACGCGGGATCAGACCCCAGCGGCGAGCCCTGCGGGGCCGAGGCCTCGCCGGGCCCCGCTCACCTGCGCACGGCTGTCCACGTCCTCCGCGGCGAGGCCAGTCTGCATAGCGCGCTCCAGCGGCTCCACGGCGAGCCGCACCGCCTGCAGGGTGCGCTCCAGCATCTGCCTCTTGTCGGGGTCCGTGGTCTCGCTGAGTCTCACTGAGAACCGCTGCAACCGAGAGAAGCAGGCAAGCCCGTGAGCCCCGGCCCCCAGACCCCTCCCCAGGGCACTCGGCCCGGGAGGACCAGTCTCCCCCGCTGTCTGTGTCCCCAGGAGCATCGTCCCAGCTTCCTCCGGCACAGGCGGGAGCGGGGAGCCCGAGGCCCAGGCCCAGGCCCGGGCAGTCCTGGGGCTGCCGCACCCCGCAGGCCTTGGGGCACGCCCCACCCCACGGCCCTGCGAGCCTGACGTGGAACGGCGTGAAAGCACGTCACCTAAGGCCGTGCCGGGCATGATGCTGGCGTCGCCTAGGGACACAGGAGGGTCCTCCAGCCACCTCATCACGACGGTGCCCACGGCGAAGTGGGCCTTCCCCTGGTCGGCCTGCAAGACCGCTGGGCTCCACTTTTACTCCATTTCTTTTGCACAATAAAACGGCGAAAGCGCACCAGCAATTACGGCTGCAGTCAGTAACGACAGTGACTCTGAGGATACAACGACCTTCGCCACTCCCCCCGGGCAACGCACCAGCGCGCAGCACCGCTCGCTCCAAACGGGACGTCACGGAGGAAACAGCCCGCCTCCTCGAGCAGCCCTGCGGAGCCCCCGCAACACAGCTGGGGGGCCTGGCCGGCCCCTGCATCGCGGCCAGAGCAGCTGGTGGGCTGTGACCCGGCAGGGAGGGTCCGGCAGCAACGGCAGGAGCCGTGCAGAAGGGGGTGTGGGCCGGCGGCACGCTGGTGCGTCCCGACATCGCCCACCCGGGGCCGAACAGCCACCTTCGCCACACCCCATCCACACGCATCCGTCCTGGCGACTGAGTCCGCTGACTTCGAGGACCTGGCTCCCGTACCCTGCACGAGGACAGCCCTGCTCGAGGCCGGCGGCGCGTGGACGGCCACGGGCCCTGACCAGGCACGGGGCAGACCCACCTGCAGGGCGGCGCGCACGTCCTCCAGGAGCCGGGCCGCGTGCGGCCGCTCCTCCCGATACCGCTCGAACAGGTGGTTCTGCCGGGCCCTCCTGATGATCTGGGGAGAGGGAAGGTGGAGTGGGCGCCTGCTGCGCGGGGACAACTGCCCCCGGGAACACACACACACCCTCCGCCTCCCAACCACAGCCGCGCCCAGCCTGGGCCAACGTGGCCTCTCCGCTGCCGAGAGAAGCAGCAGGCCCCGGCGCCACCCGCAAGGCCCCCCGTGATCACGTGATCAGCGGGCAGCTGCACGTGGTGCCTTCAACCAGCACCGACACGCCTGGACGCAAGACGCCGTCGTCTGCATGACCTGGGACCCCAGCGCGTCGAGGGGCTTGAATTCCCCCTCACGGGTGAGGCCTGAGTCGGCCAAGCCTCCCGAGGCTGGTTTACCAATCCCAAGGTCATTCCTTTCCTTTAGTTTATTTTTAAAGATTTTTATTTACTTATTTGAGGGGAAGGGAGGGAGAAAGAAGGCAGAAACGTCCCTGTGTGGCTGCCTCTCACGCCGCCCCCACTGGGGACCTGGCCCACAACCCAGGCCTGTGCCCTGACCGGGAATCGAACCGGCGACCCGTGCGTTCGCAGGCTGGTGCTCAATCACTGAGCCGCACCGGCCGGGGCCCAAAGTCATCTCTTCAGAGGGCCGTCTTGGAAGCCCCCTACCTTGTCATCGATGTCCGTGATGTTCATGCAGTAAAAGACGTCGAACTGGAAGTAGTCCCGCAGCACTCGCCTCAGGATGTCGAAGGAGATGTAGGACCTGCGGGGAAGGGCAGGGCGGGAGGGCGGACCTGGCCTCTGGTGCCACGGCGGCAAGGAAATGGCCCGCCGAGGGCCGCCCAGGCCGGGACGCGGGGGGCCTCTCCGCCCACGGCAGCGCTGCCGGGGCGTCGCTCGGGCCACCGGCACCGGGCCGAGCGGCCTTTTTCTTTGCGGGACCAGGGCTCCCTGACGTGTCTGGGACTACGAGGCTGATGGGAAGAGAGTTTCATCCAGGAGCAAGAGGAGAAAGTTCTGGGCCGATTCTCCTTTCACGCGCCGGGTGCTGGCGGCCGATCGGGGCCCTACCTGGCATGTCCCATGTGAGACGCATCGTACACGGTGGGCCCGCAGCAGTACCATGTCACTCTCCTCCCGTTTTGGGGAACAAACACGTCCTTTGTGAGAGATGAGGCGACGGTCACGAGAAATGCCGTGGCGTGCAGGACCCCCCCACTTGTTTGCTTTGGGTCAAATTCAACGAGGACCATGGTGTCTGAAAAAGTGACGAAGCCTGGGTGGCGGGGGGGGAGTCCACTGGACTCTCGAAGGCACCTTCCCAGGAACCGAGGAGCCCCTCTGACGGACCCGGGTCTGCCCCCAGAAACAATCTGGGGGAGCAGGGGGTGCTAGATTCCTGTCACAGCGAAGATGCGGGTTGCGAGCACTGCCCAGGGCCCGCACCCCTGGAGAGGCCGGAGCACCCCAATCGAGCCTGTTCCAGCTGCTCCGCCCCGCGCCCACCGAATGGTCCAACAGTCACAGACCAGCTCGGGGCCACCGGCACCCACAGGGCCCCCCAGGGAGCCCCCGTCCGCTGAGCGTGCTTGCCAACGGAAACCCCACGAGCCCGCACCTCGGGTCTCCCAACGGCACCCCTCGCCTCGCTCCGCGTGTCTGGCCGGGCCCACCCCGCCACGTCTGCTGCCGCCGTGCGCCCTCTTTGAAAGCGGGCCGACACCCAGCTCGGCTCGGAGCGACCGCGAGCGCTTACGCCTGGGCCGGGCCCAAGAGCTACTGGGGACCCCACACCGACGGGCCGACAGGCAGGCTGGGTTTCAGACACGGCTCCGCCCGGGCCCCACACACAGAGCTCACAGGGGCAGCTCGGGGGCTCACACCGGCATTCACGGAACCCCAGCGCCCCTCGGAACCAACAGGCGACAGCTCTGCGCTCTGGCAGGGCCCCGGGGCTCCTGCAGAGCCGGCTCGGCCCCACCCCGGGGACCCCTCCTGACCTTGCTCCGGGTGAGGCTGTTGTACAGGCGCAGCTTGCAGGGCTCGGACCCGGCCGGAGGGGACCACGCGGGCTGCGCCCGCCGGCCTCGACCTGCAGGGCAGAGAGAGCAGCTGGGTCGCTCGGCCGGCCGCAGGCCTCGTCCTCCACGGAGACACGGTGCTGGGTGGGACTCCCCGGAGGAGGAGCTCGCCGGCACCCCCACGCCTGACCGGCGGCCGCTTCTCCATTCAGCTTCGCTCACCATCTGGGCTGCGGTGAACCCCGCGGCCGCCCCGACACCCATCGGGGCCGGGACACCTGTCCGTCCCACTGCCCTCCACCCTCGTGTCCTCCTGCTCACACGTGTTGGCAGCGGACACGGCGCGTGGGTCAGAAGCAGGGAAAACATGCAAACACGCGGGTCCCACGCCAGACTGCACGCAGCGTGTGGCTCAGGGGCCCTTGCCGCCCCGCCCCAGGAGGACAGCCTCCCTTGGACGCTTGTGGGGACAGCGCCAGCAGTGGGAGCCAGGCCAGGACGGGCCAGCTGCTGGCCCGTGGCCACGGGACGTCAGTGAGGACGGCGGTGGCCCTCGTCCCTGTCAGACGTGGGCCAGGGAGCAGCGGCCCCCACTCGATCCCGGTATCTGCCCTGCAGCTGTCAGGACTGTGACGGGGCTGCCAGTGGCTTCCAGCCCCGGGGGTTCCTGGCCGCCGTGGGGACAGGCCAGGGCCGTCCCCGAGCCGGGCTCACGGAGCCGCACCCAGTGCCGCCCACCCTCCACCACCGTCCCCTCCGTCCCGGGCCAGGCTGCGTGCCCACTGCCTCCTCCAGGCTTCGGCGGCCCCTCTGCTCGGTGGCCCAGGCCCACGCTTCCCACCGGGAAAACGGTGGCCCGCTCCCCGCACATCTGCGCTCTGAGAGCCTCGAACGCCCAGCCTGGGACCAGGAATTATGGGGAAGGTAATTACTCACAGCCCGGGGGCGTCCGGTGACGGCCAGCCACCTCCAGCTGCCCCTGTCCTCTATCCATCCCGCACCTTCCCGACCAGCCACCAAACCGCCCTCTTCCCATCCCCCGCCTGCCTCTGCCTGTCTTGGCAAAGGACTCTCTCAGGTCACCAGCCTGCCAATGGTGACGCCGCACAGGCCTCCCTGGAATGGACACGAGGTGGGTGGCCGATGGGCCACCGCAGGTGGCTTCGCCGGAAGCCCCAGAGAAGTCGGTCGGGGCCCAGCCTGGGCCCGTGGTCACGTCAGCCGCAGAGGACGACAGGAGTGACAGGCGGAGGGAGAGGAGGAAGGCAGCGGTGCGTGGGCCTGCGTGCGTGTGCGCAGCCGCGGAGGGAGACAGACAGACAGGCAGACAGACAGGGCTAAGCAGGAGCTCCTCGCCCTGGGAGGGTGGCAGCGAGCTGACAGGCGCCGCAGGTTCCAGGGCGCGGAGGAGCCCGCGGTTGTCATTTACTTCCCTCCAGTATGTTTTACTGATGACGCTGTTACAGCTGTCCCACCTTTTCTCCCCTTCATCCCCCCCCACCTTAGTTCATGTCCGTGGGCCATACATGCACATTCTTTGGCTTCTCCATTTCCCACACTTTTCTTGCCCTCCCCCTGTCTATTTTCTACCCACCGTCTATGCTACTTATTCTCTGTACCTTACCCCCCTCTCCCCCTCCCTCCCTTTCCCTGCTGATAACCCTCCATGTGATCTCCATGTCTGTGATTTTGTTCCTATTCTAGTTGTTTGCTTAGTTTGTTTTTGTTTTTCTTTTTAGGTTCAGTTTTTAATAGTTGGGAGTTTGTTGCCATTTTACTGTTCCTATTTTTTACCTTCTTCTTTTACTTAGGTAAGTCCCTTTAACATTTCATAGAATAAGGGCTTGGTGATGATGAAGTCCTTGAACTTGATGTTATCTGAGAAGCACTTTATCTGCCCTTCCATTCTAAATGAAAGCTTAGCTGGATAGAGCAATCTTGGATGTAGGTCCTTGCCTTTCAAGACTTCAAATACTTCTTTCCAGCCCCTTCTTGCCTGTGAGGTTTCTTTGGAGAAATCAGCTGACAGTCTGATGGGAACTCCTTTGTAGGTTACTGTCTCCTTTTCTCTTGCTGCTTTTAAGGTTTTCTCCTTCTCTTTAATCTTGGGTAATATAATGATGATGTGCCTTGGTGTGTTCCTCCTTCGGTCCAACCTCTTTGGGACTCTCTCATTATTTGATCAAATAAGTTTTCAACTTTTTGCTCTTCCTCTTCCCCTTCTGGTACCCTTATAATTTGGATGTTGGAACGTTTAAAGATGTCCTGGAGGTTCCTAAGCCTCTCCCCATGTTTTTTAATTCTTGTTTCTTTATTCTGTTCTGGTTGAATGCTGTTTCTTCCTTCTGGTCCAAATCGTTGATGGGAGTCCCGGTTTCCTTCCTGTCACTGTTGGTTCCCTGTGCATTTTCCTTTATTTCACTTTTTTCTCTGTTTTGTGACCATACTCAACCATTTCTGTGAGCATCCTGATTACCAGTGTTTTGAACTCTGCATGTGATCGGTTGGCTCTCTCTTCATCGCTTCATTCTTTTCTGGAATTTGATCTGTTCTTTCGTTCGAGCCATATTTTTTTGTCTCAGCGCGCCTGTCGCATAGTAAAGGGCGGAGTCTTAGGTATTCGCCAGGGCGGGGCAACCCAATCACTGCACTGTGGTGCTGTATGTGGCCGAGTGTCCGAGAGGGAAGAGTGCCACTTGGCTCTGGGCTGGTTTTC
The DNA here is from genome assembly GCA_039655065.1 of Glossophaga mutica. NCBI lineage: Eukaryota > Metazoa > Chordata > Mammalia > Chiroptera > Phyllostomidae > Glossophaga > Glossophaga mutica. The sequence continues at coordinate 1,930,761 of CM077308.1, forward strand.
AGTCACTTCTCCTGCTTCCCACAAGCAAACTGGGCCCTTCTGGTGCTGATTCCCGGGTGGTGGGTTTGTGTACGTTCTAGGACCCTGTGGGTCTCTCCAATGACCTCTCCTTTCAGGTTGGGAGTTTCTCCTGCCACCGCAACCCCCAGAGATGTTTTCAGGCAGAGGTTTTGAGGCTTTATTTTCCCCGTGCTGGAACCCTGGGTTGCGTGGTCTGTCTCGCTCCCCAGATGTTCCTCCTGGTTTATCTGCACGAGAATGTGGGACCGCCCGGTCCTCCACCCACCACCTTGCTGCGAGTCCTCTCCACCCGGCTGCCCGTCTCCGCCCCTCCTACTGGGCTGGGTGTTTCTTCTTTAACTCCTTGGTTGTCAGACTTCCACGCAGTTCGGTTTTCTGACAGTTTTGGTTGTTTTTTGTTTTTAAATTTGTTGTTGTCCTTCTTTTGGTTGTGTGGGGAGGTACAGTGTGTCTCCCTACGCCTCTGTCTGGCCAGCAGTCGGGGTTTGAAAGTGTTTTATGAGGGCAGAGGTGGTGGTCGCACAATATTGCGAATGCCACAAATTCTTCCTCTTGAAAAGGTCGGCTTAATGTCATGTGGATTCCACCTCCGTTAAAGAAAACGCCAGCCCCTTGTCTGCAGCGCACACACCTCGGCCAGGTGCAGGGCGCCGAGGACCGGCTCCAGGGCGGGCAAGGGGAGGGTGACGGGGAGCTGGAGATCTCGGTCCTGGGGCCTGACCGGAGCGCACCCTGGAGGCAACGGCCACCGCACAGCCCGGCTTCGGGGAGGAGCACACCCGCTGAATGCCGGCCTGAGAAAGCGCCACCCACGGGGGCCAAGGGCCTCCAGCCCTGCCCCCCTTTCTTAGGGCCACTGCTAAGGAGGCCTGACAACCGGGGACACACGTCTCTTCCACCCCACGTGTCCCCCGGGGACCTGAAGCCACCGCTCTGAAGCGGCACCGGGGGGAGGACAGGCTCCCACCTTATGGGACCAGCAGCCGCCGGCCAGAGGCCGCGGCGCAGGGACACTCGCCAGCCCTCTGCCACCCCAGCTCCCGCCCGCCATCACCGCCCGTCCCCTGAGGTCGGCCAGCGCTCAGCTCTTCTCCACTGTCACTCACAGCCACTCCGGGAAACCCGTCCTCTCCACGCTCACACCCGGCGCTGCACACCTCAGCGTGGGCGACTCGGGACCAGGCGACCAGGTCCTGCGGCCGAGGGCGGGAGCCGGGCGACCCGGCCCAGTCCCTTGCCCACAGTTCCGTCAGAGCTGAAGGAACCACCAGGACACCCGGGCCTCCACGCGGCCCTGGATCCAGCCGCCAGGATGCGTGGGAGCGCTGCCCTCCCTCTCGTCCGGCCCGGCTCAGGGTCTCTGCGGCAAGCTCATGGGTCAAACGCTCCACGCGCCAGAGGCGTCCCAGCGCTGAGGAAATCGTGGGGGGAAGCTGCTCGGGGACACCCCGTGAGGCTGGCCCCCCACGACCCGCACCTGCTAAAGCGGGACGCATCAGTGCAATGACACTCACAAGTATCCAGGGCCACCTGGCTCGGGGCCGGCGCCCGGCTGGCCGTGACCGGAAGCACCGTCACCCCCACTCCGTCTGGTCCGTGACACTGCACTCGCCCCGGAGGGTCACCCAGGAACACCGCCGAGGTCCCCGCTGTCTGCAGCCGCCTGCGCCAGCCCCTGGGACGGAGGCCAGGCTGGGGGCGTGGGCCACAGGGAGCCGAGAGACAGGCTCAGGCTGGGAGGCCGGCGGGCACCAGGGCACCTGCGGTCGCCGCGCCTGGCGCATCGTGAGGAACCGGATCCAAACAGGCCGGCTTTCCAGGCACGCGGGGCCGGGTCAGGCTGCGGCCCGGCCACCCACCCGCCAAGCCCAGGTCACACGAGAGGCCCCCAGCCAGGACTCATCTGCGGCAGCCCCCACCGCTGAGCCCCAGAGCAAAGTCCCGCCGGGCCACTGGAAGGGACGCCCACGTGGCCGGTCCACTGGCATTTCTGTCCGGAAACACGTCCCAGGGCGGCGGCCTTCTGAGGGCGGGGACGCCCTAAACTCGGCCGCACCACCTGCTTAGAGCTGAAGCCTGCACAGAGCGCGCGCTGAGCACACAAGGACGCGGGGACGAGGGCGTCCCTCTGCCGAGGTGCCGAACCAAGCGCGCCCCACCCCTGCCCTGAGCCCAGGACAGGCTCCCTGAGCCCCCTCCTCGCCCCCCCAGCCCCGAACCCTGTGCACCTCCGCCTTCCACCGCCACCACCTGGGCACGCAGTCCTCCCGTCCCCCCACACCCCCCCACTCGGGTGGGTCCCAGAGCCCCAGCAGCAGGGGAGCCCTGGCAGGCGCCCCGGCAGCCTCAGCCCTGCCCAGCCCCTCGCCTCCCACGCTCCCCCAGCTACCCTGGCCCCCACTGCCTGCTGCGGCTGCCCCTGCTGGGGGCCCTCAGCCCCCAGGCTCCCCATGCTGGGGCCCCACATGCCCAGGTGGCTGGCTCTCCCAAAGGTGCTGGGAAAGGCTTCTGCAGCGCATCCCAGAGGGCATGAGTACCCTGCTCCCCACCCGTTGGTCAACGCTGCCCCTCCAGGACCCAGAGTCTCCCCCATGGGCCCCCTCCTCCCAGCACCCCCTCTAGCCCCCACCTCCCTGCTGAGCACCAGCCCGAAGTCTACTTGTCACTTGTCCCCAGGGTGTCCCAGGCATCAGATGGCTGTCTCCCCCCTGGGCCTGAAGCCGGGCACCTCCATTTCTTGCCCCCTTCTCGAACCCAGCACCGACCCCGGTTCTCCCAGCCTGCCCAGTGCTGCCCCTAGCTCCAGCCACCGCTGCCGTGGGTCCTCCCTGATCTCCCTGCCTCAGACACCTCCCCTCCCTCCCACCCTCCACGTGGGTTGGGGAGAGGCAGATGACCCTTCCAATGCTCAAGGCAAGCCCGAAATCTCACAAACAGGCTCAAGGCCCTGCGGACCCAGTGCCCAGACCCATCTGCAGGCCCCCGGCACCCTCTGGTCTCAGGAACTTGCTGGAAAGCCACGCAGTGCTGTCTGCCTGGACCCACACCTCTTCTCCTCTGGGCTCACCTGCCCTACCCTCCCTGCCACCCCCCACTCCTGGAGGGCAGAGTGCTGGGGGCGGGGCCCGGGGGGTAAGTCCCAGACCGGGTCCTCGCTCTCTCTGGCTCCTGGCTCCGGAGGCGGTTGGTCAGCAGGCCCACCAGCTGCAGAGCTCTCTCAAGACCCCAGCGCCGCATCCTGCCCGGACGACCGGCAGACCAGGACCCCGCGGAGCAGCCCAGGGGCCTGTCCTCGGAACCCCCTGGCCGGACCTGGCCCGCGCAGCAGCACGCGCACTCGGACGTGAGTGACCGGATGGAGGCGCCCGGGTGAGCTTTGACTTGAGACTGCAAACACGGGCACTTTCTCTTTCTTTGGGAAACGTGGTCACCGGGTCCGCTACCCCCTGGCTGCCTCCCACTCCGGAAGGGGCCGTGCGGTCACTCTGCAGACGGCCACCAAAGGCTGCCAGGTAGGGCCTGGGCTCCCTGCTGTAGGTGACCGGCCCGGGCTGGAAGCCTGGTCCCCATGACCGGCTGTGGCTTTGGCCAAGTCACTGGGTTCCTCTGACCCGCAGGCGTCTCGCTTCGCTGTCCAGGAGGGAAAGGGTGGCACCCCCGTCCCCCCAACCAGAGGGAGGCTTTTGCAGAGTCACAGGCCATAACAGGTGTCGTGTCCAGGACCCGCGACACACTCGTGCTGCAGAGTTACTATGACGACCCTCGGAGGGAAACTGTGCCAGAAATGAAGCCGTGAGCCTGACCTAACCGTCGGCCGCCAAAGGGCCCCGAGGATGCAGGGCACGGCCTTGGAGAGGCGCTCCGGTCCCGGGGGCCCTCAGAGAGGAGGCCCGTCCCCTTGGACGCCTTCAAGCTGAAAGTGATGACATTGTGCACGCGATGTCATCACTGGGGACCACACACTCTGAGTCAGCTTAGGGAAAGTGACCTGAAACGGGGCTACTACACTAGTCCAGATGAGGGCCTTTGGGAAGTCTGCGCAGACGGTCACTGTGGGAACCAGCAGCCTTCAGAGACTGGGGCCCAAGACCCTCCAGAACCCTGGTGGCTCTGTGCAGCCTGTCCCATCTCCCTGGAGCTCTTGTCATCCACGCAGGGACCAGGGGAACCTGGAGTGTGGGAGGCGGAAGGGAAGAGCCTGTGGGCTGTGTCTTCGGAACCAGCACGGGGCCGTGAGGCACCCCAAGGTGAAGGGTTGGAACAGGGAAACCTGTCAACTGTCTGGACCTCCCGGGTGGCGGGTACCACCTCAGGCCTCGAGGTGAAAACAGGGCGCTCCTCACCAAGGCTCGGAAAAGCTCCAGTTCCGAAGCCACGCAAAGGAACGAGACACCACGGCAACGTGGTTTACGGAGAAACACGAACCAAGAACACGCTTCACTGGGGAGACGACAGGAACCGAGCTGCCCTTCTCCACCCGGACCCGCCGTCCGGCCCTGAGGCCTTCCGTCCCTGGCCGCTGGGACCCAGCCCAGCCTGCCTGCTCGCCAATCCGCCCGTGAACCCCAGCTGTGGGCGGGGACGGCCCTGGCATCCAGGCACCCCGGTCGGTGGCATGCCGGGCGCCCCGACGGTGGGTGCTGGAGTGGCTCAGCGGCCTGTCACCTGGGTGCCTCCCTTGTCACCGGGCCCCCACCTGGAAGCCCAGCACGCCCTCAGGGGCGGGACCACAGGGGCCGAGGGCCTTGCACAGCCTGAACTTCGGGTGCTGGGGGCTGGGGGCGTCTCGGAAGAGCTGGCCTCTCATTTCCACCAGCCCAGGGAACACCCCCCCCCACGCAGTGTCTGTCCTGAGGAGCGAAAGCCCCAGACTGCCGAGGTCCCGGGGAACCGGCCTGTGGACGCCCCAATCTACCCCAGTGACGCCAGGGACTCGGTGGGCAGGGCTGCCAGGCCTGCTCACCCACCTCCGGGCCAATAAAGGGGTCAAGACGCCCAAGTGCGCGGTTTGCCGGTGGCGAGGAACGCCGTCATAAAACCCCGGTCCTTTCATGTGAGCTGCGTCCCCTCCATCACAAACCCCTGCGGCTTCCGCAGCCCCATTTTCCTAAGTGCCAACCTCGGGCGTCCTCCGCCCACCCCCCGATGATTCCCATCCCGGCGGAAACCCAAGCACTCCTCGGGCTCGGCCTGTCCTCGAAGTCCAGCTGGGGCAGCACCGCGATGCCCGGCTGGGGACACGCAGGGCCACCTCCGGTGTGGGTCGCAAGAGGACCCCGGAACAGCCCAAGGGGATACTGACGCCGGGCAAGGCGTGCCCTCGCGGGGCTAGAGCCTGGGGCCTGGGGCCAGTGTCTGTAGGGTGTCACGAGTCTGTAGGGTGTCACCAGCTCAGGCCGAGCCCGCTGGGGTCCCGCGCTCTCCTCTCCGCCCTGTAGCCAGAGTCCCCCGGGAGTCTCGGGCCCCGCCCGTCCGGGAAGATCCTCCCTCAAAACCGGGGACTCAGACCCCTGGGGTCACCCCTAACTGACCCGGGAACCAGCCCCTCCGGCCGGGGTCACCCCTTGGGCGCCCCGTCGCGTGCACTCACCCTGCTCCTCGGAGGAACCCGACATCCTCAGAATCCCAGACCCGCAACCACTGCGACTCCTACCCAGAATCTGATGCAACCCCCGGCCCGGAAGTCCCGCCCCACAAGTCCCGCCCCACGTCGCCTGGCCGCACCCCGCCCTGGATAGCCTACCAGACACGCCTGGTCGCTAGGCAACCGCTGCTCGCCCGCGGGGTGCTGGGAGTTGTAGTGTTTACGTGACAGCAGACAGAACACTGCATCCTCCCCAGAACCAGGTTCCGTGCTGGGAGGAAGGACAGTCCCGAGATCAGGCCCCTGCACGGGGCGAGGAGGAGCCCCAGCCAAATGCTCAGAGAGGACGCCCTGGGGCTGCAGTTTGCTGGTCTGGACGGACGACCAGTTCCAGGGAGGCTTAGAGGAAGGGCTTGGGGATGGACAGGCCCTGCATTCCAGGCAGAGTGGACTGTCCTGCGAGTGACCCCAGGAGAAGGCAAGCTGCTGACAAACTCAGAGTGACCACAGGACCCACCCAGCAACGCCAGCAAGCGATTGGGACTTGAGGTGCGGGCTGGGGCTGGCAGTTCTCCTGAACAAATCAGGAATGGCAGAGACCCTCCTCCCCAGGGGGTAAGGGTGGGTGGCCGGGAGGGTGGTGGCCAGACCTCTGCTCCGACCCCCAGTCCAGCTGCCGGTGGAGCCAGACTGGCCTCGGGGAGGCCGGAAGGGAGCCACAGTGGACAGAACCTGAGTTAAGGATGGGCAGTAGGGGGAACGGAGGCGGGGCCTAGGGGGCTGGGCACACAGGTCTGGGAGGCCCAGGGGACAGTCACACCCTGGGGTGAGGGGGACCAGGGAGGAGATGCCCGTGGGGGTGACGCCCGAGGTTCTGGACGGGAGGGGCTGGCTGGAGTGGCACGGACTTCGCTGAGGGACTCGTGGGAGCGGAAGGTGCTCGGCGCCCCCCGGGTGGGCGGGGCCCTGCGGGAGCATCTCCCAGGACTGCTGCTGTTGGGGTGCGTGAGAAGGGGGCAGGGCGGGCCTGTTCTCAGCGGAGCGCTGGATGGATGGTGCTGTCATTCCCATGCACAGAGGCCCGGGGACACCACCCCCCGGACCAGAGACCTCTCCAGGCTCTGGTCCCCGATTCGGGCCCCTGCGCCCACACACCACACCCGCGGCTCCCGTGACCCTCTGTGCATGACGTCACCTTCCCAGGACAACACCCCCACAGTTGTCCGTCCACCCAACAGGAATGACAGAAACACGACTTAGAATGTTTCACTAGGGGAAAAAAATTATACAAGTACGTGCAAATACTATTTGATATAAATTTTACTATGTAAAGAAAATTAGTAAAAGCACATATGGTTAAGCGTTTAAAGAACTGTAAAAAGGCCTATACAGCTGGCATTCGAGGAAAACTGTCCCCACGCCCCACCCCAGCTGACCTAGTGACAGCTGAGTGGCCGCTGGTTTGTCTCTCACGGACTGACGTATGTGTGTCGCAGCCGTTGCTGAAAACGCGGCTCTAGTTCGGGGGCTCTGCGTCCTTACTACCTAAGATATCTTCGGCCACCAGCGTGTTTGTGATGTTTTCCAGACACTCCCGCAGCCCCATCCGCCGGAGGGCCGCCAGGAGCCTGAAGGGGGACGCGGCGCGCCCCAGCCTGCTCTGCCAGCGCAGCAGCATCCTGTGCTGCTGCTCGGCCAGGTTCCCCGGGTTCTCGTGCTCGCAAATGACGATGTCGTTCTCCTCCAGGCCCGCGAGCCTCATGAACATCCTCCAGCTCCTCTTGGGAACCTCCTGCCCAAACTCGAAGTAGATCCTGTTCGTGGCTGAGAAAAGACGACCACGGAGGGAGACTTGGCCTCGTTCCTGGACGGCAGGCGCGGCGGGTGCTGTGCGCTGGGAGTGGCCCGGCCGGCAACCAGGGCCCGGGGTCGGGGGAGGCCCTGGGCGCCCAGGCCGACCTCGCAGAAGGGACCAGGCTGGGGGACAGGAGCTCGCGGTAGGACACGACCTGGCCGGGCTCCGGGCAGGCCTGACGCTCGTTCACATGGAGGACCAGTGAGCCTGGGAGAAGGGCCCACAGGGCCCGAGGGTGGGAAGCCCCGGGGGGTGATGGGTCCGCTGAGGTGGCCCCGTCCTGTCCAGCAGGACCAGAGTGGCTGGCTGTGCGGGCAGCAGGGCCGAGGTCTGTAACCTCCCCGGGCTCCCGACTGTCTGATCTCGGGCTCTGTCATGTGGGTGCTCTCACTGAGCTGTCGGAGGACGAGCGAGTAAGCAGCACGCGGCACGATGCAGGCACTGGCGACCCTCATCCTCCTCCCGCTGACAGCAGCTGCCAGCCCTTCAGGACTCACCAGGCCAGGGTTTATTTATGGGGTTCCCTGGATTCCTCGGGTGTCCGGACGCTATGGCCCACTTGTGGAGAGAGACCGCAGCCCCTTCCCACTGGGAGAGACCACTGTCTGGTGCCACCAGTGTCCCCATTCCTTCCCCTGAGCGATTAGGGCTGAGCAAAGGCGCTGAACTAGCCAAGCAGAGGCTGCGAGGCAGGTCCAGGGCATCTTGTGTGGCTGCTACCAGGTCCCTGTCAGTCCTGCAGGGAATAACATGTAGAATCAGTGACGACGTCACCAGGGACCCCAGGACCCACAGGGACGGGGACGGGGACTTACTGAGCTCGTCCGTCCTGCAGCATCTCTGGAAATAAACAGGAAAAGGAAGAGCCGTCAAGGGCATGCAGAGGAGGGTCCGGGTGGTGGGCGAGGGCCAGCAGGGAAGTGGGGACCACCTGCAGCTGGAACTCACCTTGGGCGCGTCCCTCCGGCTGCAGCTCTGTCTCCGCTGCTTGTTTCTTGGCTCGTGTTCCCCCCTTTATCTGGTACACGGCCAGGCTCTTCCACCGTCGGAACACGTAGTACACCGCTCCCAACAGGAGCCCCTCAAGCACCAGCACGGTCAGGGCGACGGACAGCAACCAAGGCAGTGTGTCCCTGAAGAAGACACCTGCGAAGGGACAGCGTCAGCCCCTGTGATGACCTTCTGGTCCCCAGCAGGCCCAGAACTCTTCCTGTCACCCAGGAAGTGCGGCTTTCCCGAATCGCCCGCCTCCCCCACGGGATTAGATCGAGTCCGAGGAAGCCCGTGCAGTGGCACTGAGGGCTCCTCTGCATCTCCCCGCCCCCCACTGAGTATCTGTCTGCTCCCCAGTCAGCGGGGTCTGGGGATGAAGAACAAACTCTGGGGCCGGAGGGCCGGGGTTCCAGTCCCGGCTGCCTTGCGGGACCAGCGCTGTGACCTTGACCTGATGACGTGACCTAACCATCTGTTGCTGGCGTCCCGATCAGCAAGAGCACTAAGTTAATGCTGACACAGTGCCTGACGCAGGGTGCGTGCCACGCAGGTTTCAGGAAGGTTCGAAAACGAAATACTTTCTTTTATTCTGCCGACAGCGGCTATCAGCCCCTGTGCAGCTGGCGTGCGTGCCGTCCGTCTGGTCCCGTGTCTCGGCGCCCTGCCCCCTCCAGCACGGCGAGCAGGCCCGGGTCTCTCCCGCAGGGCAGCCAGCGCCCACGGGGCACCCGGTCCCCTCCGGTGGGCACGCCCAGGCTCTGCCCTTTGTCACGGGGATCGCTGGTGTAAAAATACCCGGTCACAGGAGACACGTCCCACCGCTGCAGGCTGGCCCGTCGGGTTGTCCCCAGAAGCGGGTTGTGCATCAATCAGTGAGCAGGTCGGATGCAGACGCCCCTGTGCCCCCATCAGTGCTGGTGCCCACCGCACCAACGCCATTCCGAACCCCGAGCACAGACGCCTGAGGGACTGTCTCCCCACAGCCCGCCACCAGAGGGCGGCCACCACCTGGTCTGTCCCCCAGCGGCCAGTTCCACAGGTGGAAACTGTTCCTGTTCCCTGAGATTTCGCATCCTCCTGTGAGGTTCACCTTTCGGGGAACTGATGACTCTGGTTTTGTCTTTTATCTACTGCGTTCCTTTATGTTGCCAGGAGATTAGCTCTTTCACTGAGACTGGGGTTGTACCCGTTCTCCCCCTCCTGGTGTGTTTGCTGATCTTGACCATTTGTCCCCAAGTCCCTTGGCCTGGCACCGTGTGTGACGGGCAGGAAGTGTGCAGAAGGTGTCTGTGACATAAACCGCCTCAGGGGAAGGAGCCCCAGGTCCCTGCTCTGTGCCCTCTGTGTCCCCCAGGGACCCAGGTCAGCAGCAGACCGCCGCGCCTTCCCCCCGGGGCACCGAGAAGCCCAGGGCAGAGGGCAGGGCACTCACCTGAGACAGAAAGCCCAGCAGACCTTTCCTGGCCCAGCAGGGGGTTTCTGATGACACAGGAGACCCCCTTCGCAGACCCTTCTTCCAGGATCACAGAGGCTGAGGCTGCGTAAAGGCCCTGGGCGTCTGCAGCCTCTGTGGCCACCTCATTGGACCACCTCTGTCCCCCGATGTCTCTCCACTCGATCTGGGGCTGCGGGTACCAGCCGGCAGACGTGCAGTTCACACGGATCCCTCCAGCCTCGTAGCCCTTCACTTCAATGTGGGGATCCGAGCCCAGCGCTGGGGAGGAAAAGTGAGCTGGATCGCGGGGAGCCCTCTGTACCGGTGGGGGTCCCCACAGCAGGGAGGGGCTCACACACTGACGGGCCCAGCAGGGGTGCACAGGAGCCATTCCCAGAGAGTGCTGTGCAGCAGACACTGATCCCCGATGGGGCCGCTGCCTGACCACGGCTGGACCCTTGTCCTGGACCCCCACGGCCCTGAACACAAGCAGGGGGAGGAAGCCCTCGGAGGACCTGTAAACACGGAGTCTGCAGGGAGGGCTCCGTCGGGGGAGCCCTGGTCTCCAGAAAGGGACCGCAGGCTGAGGAGGCGGCCGGGCGGGGACAAGGCCAGGGGGCGCGCACGGTCCATGCTCCCCAGGCCACCCCCGCCCCGCACTAGAAGCCACAGGCAGGGCTGTGTCCCAGGAAGGCGATGCAGCCCTGATGTTGAGACACAGGTGCATTCGTGCGGCAGCACCTTGGACAAGGGGCTTCGTTGCTGGGATGGGCCAGGGCCACGTCAAGGCCACTCAAGGGTGGGGTGACAGCGCAGAGGAAACACGAACCGTGTGCGGTGACCAACCTCCCTGTGCTGGCTGTGAGTGCCCGGTGACACCCCCGACCATCCTGACAGCGTCCCACCCAGAGCTGCTTCCACAGCCCCCGAAACCCCTAACAGCCCAAGGGTTACAGCAGGTGCTCCCTGACGCCCTCGCTCTGAGACACCCCGGTGTCCCCGACCCCAGGTGAGCGTCCTCCCTCGCTGCACCGAGGACAGACACAACCTGTTCAACTGCAGCTGTGTTCCCGGGGGTCTGGTGGGGGACGTGGGCCCCACAGGTGTCGTCCCCGAAGCTCAGACCCCTGCACCCACCACAGCGGGCCCCTGGGGGACCCAGGGCCACGGTCTGGGTCACACTGAACTCTAACACCCATGTGCCGCCCACAGCGGGGAGGTCTCCTCCTCCTTCCCGCCCCTGACCTCCACTCCCCTCTGAGACTGGAGGGCAGCATGCGGGACTCTGTACTGGATGCAGGAGGAAGTCACCCCGGGGGACACCTGGGCCCGTCTGGGGCCTCGGAGGAGCAGAGATGGAGGCAGGGGGCCGTTGCGGGTGAGCGGCCCCACCTGCTCTGGGGTGGGTTTGTACCCTCTGCCCTCGGCGCCCGGAAAGGAGCCTAGAACAAACCTGGGGCTCACCTGCCACCTGCAGCTGCACCTGGGCTTTTGCGTAGAAATCTCCATCTTGGAAATAACACAGGTAGGTTCCGTTGTCGGAGGTTCTGACGTCTCGAATCTGCAGAGCGGCCTTCCCCGCAGTGACGTCCTCTCTTACAATCGAAGTTCTCCCTCGATACTCCTCTGATGGCGTGTCTTCCTGCCCGTGTGCATACGTGTGCACCACCTGCCTGCGGCTGGGTCGCCCCCACATCAGCTGCAGAGTCTTAGTGCTCATCTTCGGGGAGAGTTGACAGGGCAGCTCAGCATCCTCCCCCACCATGGCCAGGACGGGCTCGGAGGGTCCAACCACAGCAAACTCAGCTGGTCATCACAAGGGGGGGGCTCCGTCAGAGTGAGCAGGGCCAGAGCGCCGGGGGTGTCCCGGGGAGGGAGGGCGAGGTGACAGACACCTAGAGGGGACCTCAGCCCTCACACAGGTGCGGTGAGGACCGGCCTGGCAGGGGTGGGCGGGGTCCAGGGTACTGACGAGGCCCCCGAAGGTCAAGGACTCAGACTCGTAAATGCACAGCCGGTCCTACCTGAGCAGGCGCAGAGCAGCTGGACCACGGCGAGGCAGACAGGGAGGGCAGGCAGACGGGGGACACGAGACCTCACCACCCTGACCAGCTGGTCCCAGAGAGAGGCCATAGGGGCTGGGGAGCGGCGACCACCTGGAAGGGGGCGGAGAATTCCACATGGAGAGGCTGCCTCCCCAGGGCCTACTCGAGCACCGCGGCGATACTGTGGACTCGAGAGCCTCCTCCGCAGGTGTCCACGGGGGAGTCCCTTCCTCTTGGACCCCACCATGGAAGTCAGCCATGGAACATGGACCGTAACGTCCGTACCTCATCCCTCGCCAGCAGGGAGCCGCGGGGCTCTCCTGTGTGAACCTGCTCAGAAGCCCTCCACTCGCCCACACTCCCTGCCCCGGCCAGGTGCGCGCCCCCAGCACCGCCCTCGGAGGAAGGAAGGCCCCGCTGCTCCAGTCCCCGAGCCCGCTGCTGCCCCCTGCAGGCCGAGCTCCGCACAGCAGCCAGCGCTTCCCGCCCCCTCACCTCCCTCCCGATCAGCCCCTCCCAGGGGTCCCCTGTCATCCAGGGCAGAAACCACCGCCTTGGCAGCCTGTGCTTTAAATCATCTGAGTGTTCTAAAGTCTCAGAGTTTCCAGAGTGGGGGACAGATGCCCACATATTTTGGAAGATATTAATTGTTTTTTATTCCTGATTATAGACCATTCTAAAATATAAAACAGAATGGGAATTACATCCTTCGTTTCATGGGGATGTGAACCCTGCTGGATGCATCTGGCCACATGTACACAAGGGGCGACCCAAAGAGCGGATTTACTCATAAAAACTGCGTTTTTATTCTCACTCCTCTAGCCTTCAGTCACCCCCAAATGCTCTCCCCTGGATGCGGGACTCCCGGGGGCAGGTCCCTCCTCTGCCCTGAACACTCTCTGGACTCGGCGGCTCTGACGCCTCTTAGCGCGTCTGCCGTTTCGTTTCACGTCTTACATGTCGGGGTGTCTCCCCTCGTGGACGTTTTCATGGGGGAAAGAAACAGTCGCTCTGGGTGAGATCGGGTGAATAGGGAGGTGGGGCCGTGGGTTTTTGGTCACGAACTGCTGAACACTCGGTGCGGTGTGGGCAGGTGGGTTGGGAAATCACCCGCCGTGAACTGGGCCAATGCTCTGGAGGCGTCGTCAAAAGAAAATTCACTGAAGCCCAACGCAGCCTCTCACAACAACGCCAGCTGGTTGCTGATGCAGATGGGCTCCTAGAACTCTCACCTAGTGGGAGAGCCTGCACTTCAAGGGGCCTGCCCTCCAGCAGGTAATTCCGGGGTTTTTTTTTCCCCTGTTTTTGGTTCCATTACTCCTGGTATACCAAATGCCCTGTAAAAGTTTTATCCTCAGCCCCATAGATTACACTGTCAGGAATTACTCCTAAAGAAAAACTGGCATTGCCCTGGCTGGTGTAGCTCAGTGGATTGAGCGCGGGCCTGTGAACCAAAGGATCGTGGTTCGATTCCCAGTCAGGGCACATGCCTGGGTTGCAGGCCAGTTCCCGGCATGGGACACATAAGAGGCAACCATACATTGATATTTCTCTCCTTCTCCCTCTCTCCTACCCTTCCCCTCTAAAGGTAAATAAATAAATATTAAAAAAAAAAAAGAAAAACTGGCATTAACACAAAACTTCCTATTTAATTCTGTTCATTAGTAAAATCTTCAATAGCAAAATGTGTACGTTGCATCCAATTTGGTATAATTATGAATAAAAACATATGGGATTTCCACATGGGCCGAACGCCTGAATAGACATTTCTCCAAAGAACGGACGCCCGGACTGGGGTCCCCTCCATGGTAGACAGTGTGGGGCGGGTCCCAGCTCCAACCGGTGTGTGTGAACGCTGGCTCAGACTTTTACGTTTTACAAATAATGGCGTCACAGACATCTTTACAGACCAGTCTTTAAGGCACACAGCTTGTAACCGGCCCCACTGTTCTGGTAACATTCTTCCTGGGCAGGTGCAGGATGACCTGCCGACCTAGATGTGAACACGGATGAGCAGCCTGTTTGGTTGAGAATTCCAGACACCGACTTCGAAAGGAACTGACTCCCGCCTGCTGACATTCGCTCCCAGACACCTGCTGACCTTGGACCCGCTGCGGGAACAGACCTTGTGGCTTGCACACGGTCCTCTCAATACCCTCCTGATCGAGGTTCTCAAGTTCTCTTTTCCTTCCTTCTCCCTCCTTACAAAACCCCTGCCCCGAGCTTCCTGCCACAGGTGGGAGGAGACCCCAGCTTCGGCCCGTAGTCCTCAGATTCTGGAAAAGCCCCCTCAGGTCCCTCCTGCCTGGGTCCTCACGAGGTACTGCAGGTGGAGTTCATTCGTCACTGCGGCAGACGTGTCAGGGGCAAGGCTGTGGCCTTCCTACCTGTCCTGAGCCCCCGCTCACATTTAAGCCCCCCACCCAGTGCAGGGGTGGGCCGAGGGTCACTGCCACAGTGGGGAGCCCGGACGTGGGAAGGGGTGGGAAGGTGGCAGAACCCAAGCCTCCTCCACAGACTGCGGGGCACCCACGGGTGCGGGGAGAAATCGTGTGGGTTCCTCCCTCGGACAGCGCATCCCGGGGACCTCAGGTGGACCCTTTCACCACAGACTCCGAGTCATCCTGGTACACGCGTCCTGGCCACCCTGTCACCCCGTTCACCTGTGACAGCTGCCCTTGGGGTGATTCCTAGGAGCCAGGTTGTTGCTGGGTAGGCTGTGGAAACCAAAGGGCCCCCCCGCCTTATTGTGTCCACTCACCTGCCCAACACTGGGCACATGGCAGGCAGCACGCGGTCTCCCGGTTGCGGAGGGCGGAGGAGTCAGGCTCGCAAGGGCTGCACTCTGTGATGCGGTCCACATCTCAGACTCTGCACATTGTAGGAGCCTGTGAGGGGGACGCAGGGAGGTGAGGCTGTGACGGGGGGCACACGGAGCTGAGGTGGGGCCCAGGGCACAGACCCGACCTGGTTCCGGAGGCATCTGCTTGAGGAGGTGCCACAGCACCAACCCTCACCTCCTGTCTCCCTGGAACCCTCTGGACTGATAACCTGGCTCCATGTGTCCCAGGGACTGGGGACCTGACTCACCCTTGGCTCTTCCGGATAATCTGCAGCTCCGGGAAGAGGGGTGCTGAGTGTGCACCGCAGAGCCCGTGCCTCCCCCCGCCCCCACCTACACCTGCTCCGCAGGTTCCGGGCCAGGGTGCAGGGCAGCCAAGGTCGTCCACAAATGCACATCCGCCCCGTCCCCGCGGAGCTAATTTTTAGTAAATAATTAAATAATTAGTCAATAATTTAGTAAATAATTTTAGTAAATAAAAGGTCCGGATTCTTCAGAGATAATCTCCCCCCATTCCCGGAATGGGGGGCTTTGGCTTTGGCTTTGGCTTTGGCTTTGACCACAAGCCCCAGTCTCTGGTCTCTGCTCCTCTCCCTGCAAACGCACTTACACGCCCAGGACTGGAATGCACCCGCCCCTCCCACCTCCCCGCCAGCAAAGTCGGCCCCCACACCCTGCGGTTCAGCCTCCTCCAGTACCTGTCCCCAACCCGTCCGTTCGGAAAATGGAAGTGTTCCGCTTACCTACACTTCCTGCACAATCAGGGACTCCGCCCGCCAGGCTCTAAGGTGGCCCGGGCAGAAAGTGGAAAATCTCCAGTCCCCCCCAGAAAACTGGGGACCCACCTCAGGTCCCCCTCACCAGAGTGACACGCACCAGGGCGGGCACCCGGTGGGCCGGTCCCGGTACCGACCTGTTAGGAACCGGCCACGAGCGAACCCGGCCTTGTGTTGCCCCCACCTCTCCCGTAGAGAATCTGGGGTCCGGCAGGAATGGGAAGCGGGCCCGCCGGTGCGCTCGGAGAATTCGCACCGAGTCCCTCGGATCCCAGTGCGCCCCGCGGGTGCGGAACAGAACGCGGCTGGTCTCCCCGCCCCCCACCCCAGCCCCGGGCCCGCTCAGAGTTCTCACTTTGCCCGCTTGTCCTCAGCCCCCGGCGACACCCGCCCCGCTGTCGGGTTCTGCCCTCCCCGCTGTCGGGTTCTGCCCTCCCCAAGCGCCCCGCACCCACCTGCGCCCCGACCAGGAGCAGCGACAACGCGGGAAATGGAGCGCGGAGATCGGAGCGAGCCCCGCTCGGGGGCAGTAGCGGAGCTGAGTGCAGACTTTCACCTACGCAGCACCCGGCCCTCCAGGCCGGCCAATGGCAGGGGGAACCGCAGACGTGTCTAGCGCGGATGGGCTGCCTCAGGGCGCCTTCCGTGCAACCCCGCCCCCTCGTGCAACCCGCCAAGACAGCGATTCTTCCGATCTACCTTCTTCTGGGGAGCGCACAGCGCTCTCAGTGACTCTCCTAGAGCCAAGCCAGAAAAAGAAATGCAAAAAAAAAAAAAGCCTCACCTTTTAGATGGCGGAGGGGCCGATCGTCCCTCACCCCAGGGCCCTGGCGCTCAGCAGAGAAGCGCTTCGATGGTTTCCAGGCTGTTCCCCGTTGGGGCGGAACCGGGTGGGGAAGGAGCCCCAGAGCGAAGAACTGGGAAGATGGGGGAGAGGCCCCGCCCCGTCCTAAGGCAGCGCCGGGACCCGCCCCCAGCCCGGGCTGTCACTCACTCTCCTCCAAGGGCTCCAACTCCGCATGCGCACAGTTGGGGAGCCCGCTGCACAGGGCTGGAGCCCTTGGTCCTTTGGCTTCTTGATGTAGGCGATGATGATGATGATGATGATGATGATGATGATGATGATGATGATGATGATGATGATGATTCCCCGAGAAACCGGGGCAAGATTAAACACCTCGGGACCAAACCACCGCCGTCTGCTCCCTGACGTCAGGAAAAACAAGAAACGTCTCAGTAAAGTCACACGCTGACATATTTTCCACAGCCCCGGAACTGACTCCAGGCAGACAGAGCCCACGTGCGCTCGTGAAGGGCGTGAAAACCCTCGATCGGCCCACCTGCACCCCGAGTCCACAGCAGCACCGCTCACGAGGGGAAGACATGGACCCCCTCAGTGAGATGCACAGACGGACGGAAGGAGCGGCTGCCTGTGCACACAGACACACACACACCCCCACTGGTACCCATCACCACAGGAAGGAGGACCCCTGTCATTGTAGGAACATGGACTCATCGGAACAGGGGCTCCGTGACACTAGTCGCACAGAGACACACCCCAGATGACCCCATGTGGACCCCAAACACCACCCAACGTCTCAAGACGTCCCTCTGACTCCTCCAGGGGTTTTGTCATTTTCAGACCTTGCACGGAGGTCCTTGGGTCGTTGTGAGTTCGTTTCTGTGTCTGCTATGACGTGAGGGCCCAACTCCTCCTGAGCCTGGGGACGTCCAGGGTCCCCAACACCACTTACTGGAAAGCTGTCCTTGTCATAGAGCGGTTGGGGCTCAGGGTCTGTTTGTTTAAAAATGTCCCCGAGTCCATGAGCACCACCAGGCGTGTCTGTCTGCACCTCCGTCTGAGTGTCACTCGGCCACACGGAGAGGTGACCCCCTGGCAGGTCCCACTGTGACTCTGGGGCTGGGACGTGAGCCTGATCAAGAGAAGCTGGACACACACGTGTCACTGGATTCCGCGTCTGTGACACGTCCTGGATAGGGAACCCCCCCAGAACGTAACTGGGGTGTGCTGGGGGCCGAGGGGGAGGGGAGCGCTGATGGGACCAGCGGGAACCGCCCGGGTCAGGACGGGGTCTCTTCTCCTCACACAGACACCGTGACAGCAGCGACCCTCCCTCACCTGGGACGGGCGGGCCGCACACCGTGTCCGCCGTGGAGTTGCACTGCTGCAGGACGACCGTCCCGTCGGGACACCTGGGGGGAGGGGGACGCAGCTTCACTGTTCCTGCCTCCGTGTCTCTCCGGCCCCAGGCACCGGGTCCACGCTGTCACCGACAGAGGGTGTCTCCGGGGGGGGGGGGCGCTTCCCCAGCCCAGTCTCGGGGAGCACTGTGTGCTGTGATCACAGACCCTACAAGGGGGTGCCGGGGTCACAGGAAGCCCCCAGCCTCACCCCAGAACCAGCCCTGGTGCCACTGGGAGGACAGTTGATCTGTTTCCTCCCAGTGGATGTCCATGGCCTTGTGTGACGGCCTGGGAAATGGAGGAGACAGGTTTGTTCCGCTTTTAACAAAGGCTCCGGGCGCAGCCGCTCCTTCCTCACTGTTGCCAGCTGAGAGCTCAGCCTCCAAGCAGCTCCCTGGGACGTCCTTGGCAGGTTTGCGCACACAGTGGGGGTGGGGGGAGTGACTCACTCACTGACACCCGGAGGGTGCTCACTGCTCCCCGCTGCACCGCACCGCACCGCACAGCAGGGTGGCACCTGCCAGGACTCTTAGTCACCAGCCCAGGCTTCCTCCACCCCCGGGTTCCCCACCTTCTTTCTGGGGAGCTTGGGGCTTATTCTCCAACCCCAAACTCCAGAACACAAGGTGAAAAGCACTGGAGACTCCTCGAGTTTCGACAGCGTTTAGGAACCGAAAGCCCATCCAGCCTGTCCTTTGCTCTCCTGTGACGGCTGCGGGGACCACGGAGAAGCCGGGTACAGGGCTGCTGGAATGCGGCTGGGCAGCAGCGGTCAGGTCCTTTTAGGAGGAAGGGCCACGCCTGGACCCTCTGCCCCCCATCTCTGCCCGCCCATAGCAGCTAGAGAGGCGGGGCCAGGCTCTCAGGCAGTTTCCTGCGTTGCTCCCTGATGAGGGCGCACTGTGACAGAGCAGGTTTAACCCTTGCCATCCTGGGCATTTTCGTCTTAGGTCAAAATTCGCAACCACCCCTCCACGCCCGGGGCGCACTGAGTCACCTGGAGTCCTGGCAGAAAGATCTGAGAAAAGTCCCCCCAGATGCCGGGACTGCGAGAAGCTGGCCCAGGAGGCAGGGGTCCCACCCACTCTCCCACGAGGCAGCTGAGGACGTGGAGTCACAGGGCCTGGGTGGCCCCCACCCACCTCCCTGCCCTGCTGCCCGGCCCGTCTCCTGCTGCCGGTGGGTGTGCTGGTGCGGCCTGCTGGCCGGCGGGAGGCGGCCCCTCGCTGCGGGACAACTCTGACTTCTGGGCACACGGGACTGAGTGTGGCGCAGGTCCCGCTGGGAAGGACCTGATGGTTCCCCGTGTGTGACCGAGACTGGAGCAGGGGACTTCGTGACGCAACATTTAAAATCTCACCCTTTCCCTTCAGCGCGGTTGCAGAGAAGTTTGGTGAAAGCAAAGAGCAAGTGACAGGTGAGTTCCCAGAGGGCCCCGGAGGGCCCCTGTCCGCCACGGGCTCTCTGGACCACAGACAACCACCGACGCAGCCTCGGAAATCGGAACTCAAACCGCGCAGAACCGCTAGCGGGAGCAGGACCGCCCCGGGGGGCTGGTGTTTGTCTGGGAAGGTGCCTTGTGAGAAGTCTTCCTCCGCCGTCAGCTGATCGACAACTCCGTGTGCTCCTTACTCACCTGAACGGGGGCACAGAAACCCTGTGAGGAAATGTGTCTGTTCATCTGGAAGCGTCGAGCAAGGGATTCGTCCAGCGACTCGTCTTTACAACCAAGACTACTGACCTTCGATGCCAACTGAGACAGACCAGACAAAGGGAGGCGAAAAGAGGAAACATCAGCCACCTCGAAGACCGAGGGGAGGAGCAAAAGGTGGGAACAGCACCAGGTCAGAAATCAATCAGAAACCGTCGAAAGACAACAGACCCCAGCTCCCACCGTTAGCATCAGAGAGTGGAAGGAGACCGCCACCTTGAAGAACAGCTTGAACACCTGAGCAAGCAGTGGCACGAGGACCCCTCAGCTGCCCTGGGAAACTGAAGTATGACCCCCCCCCGAAGGGGCCCTGGCATCCGAGGGATGCTGGTGCAGGTGTGGAAGAAGATGGCCGTGGCGGTCGGCCACGGAAATACGAGGATGACGCTGGTCTCTCCCCCACTGAAGGCCCAGGGGGACGGGGGAGGCCGCAACCCCCCGCACAGGGTGAGGTGACAGCGAATCGGGGGGCAGTGATCGCTTCGTGCTAAGTCCCGCATGACCAAAGACGACGAACGAGTATTTAGGACCAGAATAGACTGAAGAAGCTGCCGTGTCTCAAAGGGGAGCATCAAAGAGTGGGAACATGGGACAGAAGACAGACGGCCCGAGAGGGGGCGGGAACGAGAAGGTCCAGGGCTTTGTGTGGGACGCGCCACGCTGGGCCGGAGGGGTCTGTGGAGAGCCACGCGGGACCACCCCTGCCACGGGTCGGGACCACGCCTGCCACGGGGATGGGGCTGCCGCTCCACCACTCCACCAAGAAGGCGCAGCGCAGGCGCTTAGACACTTCGGTGCCCCTCGCCTTGCGGTCTGTCTTCGCCCCGCTCTGCTCCAGAGCTGGCGCAGTCTGGACAGCCCGGCTCCCCCAACGAACAGCCCCCTCCGCGGCGTCCCAGAGGAGGGACTCCGCCCGACTCCGCCTCTTTATTCTGAATCCCCGTAACCCTTCCCCCGGGCCTGACCGATCCAGCTGCGCCTGTCACCACAGGGTCTGTGTGTCCCCAGGATCTGTTCCATTCCAGGGAGCGACCGCAGGGGACTGAACGTGACCTGAGCGGACTCGCGTTCTCAGACGCCAGGCAGACCCCTGAGCTCCGCCCCTCACGCGGCCCGCAGCGCACTGCTACAGGAATCGGGGCCGCACAAGCGCAGGTGGGGTCTGGAAGCCTGTCCCAACGCAGCGGGCAGCACAGCAGCTCAGCTCAGAGAAGCGAGGGCCGGGCATCGTGGCCCCTGACCGGGCGACACAAACGGATGGGCCTCGACCTCATGACAACCGAGCACTCAGGGCCTGGGGGACTCCCGAAACGAGACGCTATGAACTGAAACCACGTGCCTCCGTTACAGCGAAAGAAAACCTTTACACCGTTTCTGCGAAGCCAGCGTGGGTTTGAGGCTCCAAGTTGTCCCGGGGTTTTCTGCCGAGGGAATAAACCGAAAGTCGGCGGCTGCAGCCGAGGTGACCTTTGACAGGAGAAATCGGGGCACCCACTGCCCTCCCCCACCCGGGAGGAAAGGCTTTCGCCCTCGCTGTGTTTGGGGCATAACCACCTGGCTTTGCGTTTTCCTTCTTGCTCGTTTACTTCTGCTGATTGCACAACCCGCACGACGGTGGCATGAACTGAAGACGCAGACTTCGGACAATAAATCAATGAAACAAAGTCACGCAGTCCCCGGGTGCCCAGTGGCCCCGAGGCCACAGCCTTCTCGAGGCGACCTCTTCAGAGAGTGCACCCCTCGTGTTCTGCGGGGGTGGGAGCGGGGACGAGAGGGAGCCGGGGCTGGAATTCTTTGTTGCCAGAAGGTGCAAAGACTCGGGCTCTCCGAACCGCGGGGACCTCCCGTTGCACCGTCAGGTCGTGCTCCTGCGTCCCGGGCATTTCTGGGGCTTTGTCGCAGGCAGCGCCTCCGTCCAGGGCGCCAGGGCCGGCTGAAATTTAGGCTCGTTGGAATGACATGACAGCGACCCCGTTTTCCCTCGCCGTTCGTCCTGGACAATCCTGCATCCTCTCCCGCTCCCTTCATCCCCACGGTGGGGGCGATATAAAAGCCCCTCCTGGCCGTTTGAGTGCCGGTAACTAGCAGGCACCGATTCCTCCACTTAACGAGGTGTCTGGCAAATACATCCACGTGTTCCGATCCTCTGGGCTACTGCGCTTTTTAGGAGCCACACGGCACTTCGTAATCGGGACAAGCAATAATTCGTTCACTCACTACGCTTTTCCGTGCGTTTAGATTATTCTCGTTGCTCACGATCTTGAAGATCCATGTGACGATGTCCTCGTGCCTTTGACTGTGTTCCAAGGACACGAGGTGACCCTTAAAAACCATGGCCGGTGTGGAGGGCAGGTGCTCGTCCGGGCTTCGGACCCGCAGGGACCTCGATCATCTGTCCTCCCCACGGAAGGGTGCGAGGAGAGCTGGGCTGGCTCCATCCGGCCACCGAGAACCAGCGCCAGGACCGTCTGCACAAACAAATGGGACTAACACACTCTTCCCGGGGCGGAGGGGGCGTGCCCAGAGGTGCCGGGCAGCAACCTCGCTACCGCTGAGGGGAGACGCTGCGCCCCAAAGTGGGCCTGCCGGGCACCCCACGCGGGGTGGCCCGGCACAGGAGGGAACCGTCCAGGTTTCACGTATACGATGTGACGTGTTTGCACTCGTGTGTCCACCCACGGCACTACCGCCACAGGGGGTCATAAACGTACCCGGGACCTCTGACCGTTACCTCCTGCTTCCCCCTTTTCTTAGGGTAAGAAAGCTTTACATGAAATCAACCTCAACAACATTTTTTTTAAAGATTTTATTTCCAGAGAGGGGCAGAGAGGGAGAAAGAGAGGCAGAGAAACATCAATGTGTGGTTGCCTCTCGTGCGCCCCCTACTGGGGGAAACAGCTTCAGCCTACACAAGGAATCCATCTGGAAGCCCCCGCCCCCCACACCTCGCAGGAACCAGGCCACTGAGTCAGGGCCTTTCTTCGTGGAACGTTGCTCTGGGCCAAGACCCAGGTGCGCGGCATCTCGGGCAGCCTTTACAAGAGAGCTGTGAGCAAGGCTGGGATCCAAGGCTGGGAGCAAGCCCCCTCCAACCCTGGCCCCCGCATCTCAGGGTGAGGAAGCCAAGCAGCAGCTGGCAGGTCACGGAGCACGAGGCCAGCCGTGGCACGCACCACGGCTGTCCCATTGGCTGAGCAACGACCCACTCAGGACTCTCCGACCCACCGGTGTGTTTCCGTCCGCCGGGAAGTGTGGCGGGTTCTGCTTGGTGGCGGGTCAGGAAGGGAGACCTGTCGTGTTGAGGAAGGGGCTCCCCGGTAACGGAGGAGGGCAGCAGGACGGTCTCGTGTCTGCTTCGGGTCAGGGCCCCCGGGCGGGCTGAGAAACCCGAGGGTTAGGGAAATCGGCCCCGAGTGCGATCCGGCTTCCGGAAGACCCGAAGGGTGTGCTGAGCGTTATCGACGATCGCCGAGGGCGCTGGGCATGGACGTGGGAAGGGAGCCCCTGTCCCCGCTTCTCGGGGAAGCCCGGGAAGGCCCTGGCCCTCCAAAACTTAGGGGCTGTGGGACTGCGAAAGCCTGCAATCTCGGACGCCACGGAATCCGACCCAAACCGGTGAGGACGGGAAGGACACCCGGCGGCTGTTGCCCTGCAGACGGCTGGGCCGGCTCCTGCAGATGCCCTCAGGGCTGGGTGCAGAGGCTCCCACTCGGCCGGGGGTGCCTGGTGTCTCCGCCTCCCACCGGCCGTCCACTCCGGGAGGTCCCACTCAGAGGTGTGACCGGCTCCTCCGGGCACTCGAGGTGCTGCCAACGGCGCCAGGCTTCCGCAGGAACCTCCCATTTTTTCAGGCAGCTCCTGCGCCCATCTGGGCCTGGCTCGTGCTGGTCTGAGGGGCCGAGTGCCGGCGTGGGAATCAGGGCCCCCACGCCCCTCGCGTGGACAGGGAGGGCGGCACGGTGTGCCGAGAGGCCCTCAGAAACGAGAGTGTCGACAAACAGGTGCCCCCCAAGCCGGGGGCACCTGTGGGCTCTGTCTTCGGAACCAGCACAGGGCCGTGAGGCACCCCAAGGTGAAGGGTTGGAACAGGGAAACCTGTCAACTGTCTGGACCTCCCGGGTGGCGGGTCCCACCCCAGGCCTCGAGGTGAAAACAGGGCGCTCCTCACCAAGGCTCGGAAAAGCTCCAGTTCCGAAGCCACGCAAAGGAACGAGACACCACGGCAACGTGGTTTACGGAGAAACACGAACCAAGAACACGCTTCACTGGGGAGACGACAGGAACCGAGCTGCCCTTCTCCACCCGGACCCGCCGTCCGGCCCTGAGGCCTTCCGTCCCCGGCCCCTGGGACCCAGCCCAGCCTGCCTGCTCGCCAATCCACCCGTGAACCCCAGCTGTGGGCGGGGACGGCGCTGGCATCCAGGCACCCCGGTCGGTGGCATGCCGGGCGCCCCGACGGTGGGTGCTGGAGTGGCTCAGCGGCCTGTCACCTGGGTGCCTCCCTTGTCACCGGGCACCCACCTGGAAGCCCAGCACGCCCTCAGGGGCGGGACCACAGGGGCCGAGGGCCTTCCACAGCCTGAACTGCGGGCGCTGGGGGCTGGGGGCGTCCCGGAAGAGCTGGCCTCTCACTTCCACCAGCCCAGGGAACACCCCCCACGCAGTGTCTGTCCTGAGGAGCGTCGGCCCCAGACTGCCAGCAATCCGAGGTCCCAGGGAACCGGCCTGCGGATGCCCCAGTCTACCCCAGTGACGCCAGGGACTCGGTGGGCAGGGCCGCCAGGCCTGCTCACCCACCTCCGGGCCAATAAGGGGGTCACGACGCCCAAGTGCGCGGTTTGCCGGTGGCGAGGAACGCCGTCATAAAACCCCGGTCCTTTCATGTGAGCTGCGTCCCTTCCATCACAAACCCCCGCGGCTTCCGAGGCCCCATTTTCCTAAGTGCCAACCTCGGGCGTCCTCCGCCCACCCCCGGATGATTCCCACCCCGGCGGAAACCTAAGCACTCCTCGGGCTCGGCCTGTCCTCGAAGTCCAGCTGGGGCAGCACCGCGATGCCCGGCTGGGGACACGCAGGGCCACCTCCGGTGTGGGGCACAAGAGGACCCGGAACAGCCCAAAGGGGGACTGAGGCCGCACAAGGGGTGGCCTCGCCAGTCCAGCCCAGTCCGGCCTCAGTCCCTGAGGGTGGCACGAGCTCAGGCACAGCCCCGTGGAGTCCCGGGGTCTCCCCTCCCCTCAGCAGGCAGGAGTCGCCCCCGAGTCTCGGGCCGCGCCCGGTCCGGAAACCGGCCCCTCCAGACTGGGGTCACCGCATGCCTGGCCCGGGGGTCAGTCGCCCCCACATCCACCCAGGGTCCACCGCCGAGCGCCTCGTAGCGCGCACTCACTGTGCTCCGTCAAGTAACCCGCCATCGGGAGAATTCCGGACCTGCACCGGGCAGCGACTCATTCCTGGAATCTAGAGCAGCCGCTGGCCCGGACCTCTCTCCCCGCCCCTGCGCGCCCCTGGGTGCCCCTCTGGGCCCGTCAGCGTACTTGCTCTCCTGGGCCTGGCTAGCCTACCCGGACTCGCCAGGTCGCTAGGCAACTGCGGAGGGCTAGGGTGCCGCCGTCCCTCTGCATGCTGGGAGTTGTAGTCTTTAAATGGCAGCGGCCGGCGGCCTGGGGCAATGTGCCTAAGACCACGTTTGGTGCTGGGAGGTAGGACAGTCCCCAGTTGAGGCCCCGCACGCGGTGAGGCCCAGAGGTCGCTGTCCCGCCGCGGAGAGGCAGGCATCAGGGACAGGTCATCTCATGCATGCGTGTTGAAGTCAGCACTGACAGACGACCAGTTCCAGGGAGGCTTAGAGGAAGGGCTTGGGGATGGACGGGCCCTGCATTCCAGGCAGAGTGGACTGTCCTGAGGATGACCCCAGGAGAAGGCAAGCTGCTGACAAACTCAGCGTGACCACAGGACCCACCCTGCAACGCCAGGAAGAGATGTGGGCTTCAGGTGCGGGCTGGGGCGGGCAGTTCTCCTAAACAAATCGGGAACGGCAGAGACCCTCCTCCCCAGGGGGTAAGGGTGGGTGGCCGGGAGGGTGGTGGCCAGACCTGTGCTCCGACCCCCAGTCCAGCTGCCGGTGGAGCCAGACTGGCCTCGGGGAGGCCGGAAGGGAGCCACAGTGGACAGAACCTGAGTTAATGATGGACAGTTGCGGGAACGGAGGCGGGGCCTAGGGGGCTGGGCACACAGGTCTGGGAGGGCCAGGGGACAGTCACACCCTGGGGTGAGGGGGACCAGGGAGGAGATGCCCGTGGGGGTGACGCCCGAGGTTCTGGACGGGAGGGGCTGGCTGGAGTGGCACGGACTTCGCTGAGGGACTCGTGGGAGCGGAAGGTGCTCGGCGCCCCCCGGGTGGGCGGGGCCCTGCGGGAGCATCTCCCAGGACTGCTGCTGTTGGGGTGGGTGAGAAGGGGGCAGGGCGGGCCTGTTCTCAGCGGAGCGCTGGATGGATGGTGCTGTCATTCCCATGCACAGAGGCCCGGGGACACCACCCCCCGGACCAGAGACCTCTCCAGGCTCTGGTCCCCGATTCGGGCCCCTGCGCCCACACACCACACCCGCGGCTCCCGTGACCCTCTGTGCATGACGTCACCTTCCCAGGACAACTCCCCCACAGTTGTCCGTCCACCCAACAGGAATGACAGAAACACGACTTAGAATATAAGTTTTACTAGGGGAAACACATTATAAAGGCATGTAAAAACACTTATTTAGGATATAAATTTCAGTATGTAAAGAAAATTAGTAAAAACATGTAATTAACCACTTAAAGAACCGTACCAAGGCCTCTACCGCTGGCACGTGACAGTCACCGGCCCCACCCCCCACCCCAGCGAACCCAGCGAGAGCTGAGAGCGGCCGCTGGTTTGTCTGTCATGGACGGACTTGTGTCACCCTCATACGGCACTCCCAAGTGGAAGGCAGGGGACACGGCAGTGGCTGGGACATCGAGTGACCTGCCGGGGTCACACGCATGACCAGCTGATGCGGACACCGGTCTGCAGCGTCCTCGGCGTTGCGGATGAGACGAGACAAATCCACGTGGATTACCGAAGCCCCGAGGAGGAAAAGGGACGGCACGGCCGCTCTCTCCAGAGAGAGCGCCCCAACCCTTGCCTTGATCGGGTTTTCCTGGCTTCCTAGTAGCGCGCAGCAAAGGTTCCCATTCATTCTGCTCAGGTGTGTTTTAGGTAAAAAATTACTTTTTACAGACAGCAATGGAAAGGATGTTACTGATTACTTCTTACAGATTAACAAGGAAAAAATGTTGCAAATGCAAGGAGAGGAATCGGGTCTGGTTACACTTCAGTCCTTAGGAGAATGGCACAGACTGCAGGCAGTTACTATAAAGACATGCAGGAAGCGTTTGCTGCCTCAACTCAGCGTGAGGGCGTTTTAGCAACAGCCAGGCACGAAGCAGCCCGGAGTCGACGCAGGCCTGAGTGCCCAGGGGGGACCGACCCGTGGGTTTGGCTCCCGTGTGGCACCACACACCTACGGGCTTTCCCGTGGGAAATGTAGCTGAGCTACATTCGCCAGTCCACAGACAGGTTCCCTGTAACCAGCCAGCGCCCCCCCCCCCGACCTCTGTGTCCACGAGGAGACCACAGCACATGGGCCCACTGAGCACAGCCAGTGGGTCCCTTCCCGAGCAGCTCAGGGCCCCCGGAGTCCCCTGAGGGGAAGCCCATCAGCCACATGGGCCGCAGGCGGAGGGCCCCCTGGCTTCACGGACCTCCCCATGAGAAGCTCCCCGGAGAAGCTACCTGGACACAGAAGGGGCTCCGACCCATCTGGGATCTGTGAAGGCTCCCGCAGGAAGGGACCAGGCAAGGTCGGGTCCCAGGAAGCCGCTACGTGGCAGCCGTTGCTGAAAACGCGGCTCTAGTTCGGGGGCTCTGCGTCCTTACTACCTAAGATATCTTCGGCCACCAGCGTGTTTGTGATGTTTTCCAGGCACTCCCGCAGCCCCATCCGCCGGAGGGCCGCCAGGAGCCTGAAGGGGGACGCGGCGCGCCCCAGCCTGCTCTGCCAGCGCAGCAGCATCCTGTGCTGCTGCTCGGCCAGGTTCCCCGGGTTCTCGTGCTCGCAAATGACGATGTCGTTCTCCTCCAGGCCCGAGAGCCTCATGAACATCCTCCAGCTCCTCTTGGGAACCTCCTGCCCAAACTCGAAGTAGATCCTGTTCGTGGCTGAGAAAAGACGGCCACGGAGGGAGGCTTTGCCTCGTTCCTGGACGGCAGGCGCGGCGGGCGCTGCGCGCTGGGAGTGGCCCGGCCGGCAACCAGGGCCCGGGGTGGGGGGAGGCCCTGGGCGCCCAGGCCGACCTCCCAGAAGGGACCAGGCTGGGGGACAGGAGCGCGCGGTAGGACACGACCTGGCCGGGCTCCGGGCGGGCCTGACGCTCGTTCACATGGAGGACCAGTGAGCCTGGGAGAAGGGCCCACAGGGCCCGAGGGTGGGAAGCCCCGGGGGGTGATGGGTCCGCTGAGGCGGCCCCGTCCTGTCCAGCAGGACCAGAGTGGCTGGCTGTGCGGGCAGCAGGGCCGAGGTCTGTAACCTCCCCGGGCTCCCGACTGTCTGATCTCGGGCTCTGTCATGCGGGTGCTCTCACTGAGCTGTCGGAGGACGAGCGCGTAAGCAGCTCGCGGCCCGACATGGGCGCTGGAGACCCTCATCCTCCTCCCGCTGACAGCAGCTGCCAGCCCTTCAGGACTCACCAGGCCAGGGTTTATTTATGGGGTTCCCTGGATTCCTCGGGTGTCCGGACGCTATGGCCCACTTGTGGAGAGAGACCGCAGTCCCTTCCCCACTGGGAGAGACCACTGTCTGGTGCCACCAGTGTCCCCATTCCTTCCCCTGAGCGATTAGGGCTGAGCAAAGGCGCTGAACTAGCCAAGCAGAGGCTGCGAGGCAGGTCCAGGGCATCTTGTGTGGCTGCTACCAGGTCCCTGTCAGTCCTGCAGGGAATAACGTGTGGAGTCAGTGACGACGTCACCAGGGACCCCAGGACCCACAGGGACGGGGACGGGGACTTACTGAGCTCGTCCGTCCTGCAGCATCTCTGGAGGAAAAAGGAAGAGCCGTCAAGGGCATGCAGAGGAGGGTCCGGGTGGTGGGCGTGGGCCAGCAGGGAGGTGGGGACCACCTGCAGCTGGAACTCACCTTGGGCGCGTCCCTCCGGCTGCAGCTCTGTCTCCGCTGCTTGTTTCTTGGCTTGTGTTCCCCCCTTTATCTGGTACACGGCCAGGCTCTTCCGCCGTCGGAACACGTAGCACACCGCTCCCAACAGGAGCCCCTCAAGCACCAGCACGGTCAGGGTGACGGACAGCGACCAAGGCAGTGTGTCCCTGAAGAAGACACCTGCGAAGGGACAGCGTCAGCCCCCGTGATGACCTTTCGGTCCCCAGCAGGCCCAGAACTCTTCCTGTCACCCAGGAAGTGCGGCTTTCCCGAATCGCCCGCCTCCCCCACGGGATTAGATCGAGTCCCAGGAAGCCCGTGCACTGGCACTGAGGGCTCCTCTGCATCTCCCCGCCCCCCACTGAGTATCTGTCTGCTCCCCAGTCAGCGGGGTCGGGGGATGAAGAACAAACTCTGGGGCCGGAGGGCCGGGGTTCCAGTCCCGGCTGCCCTGCGGGACCAGCGCTGTGACCTTGACCTGATGACGTAACCTAACCATCTGTTGCTGGCGTCCCGATCAGCAAGAGCACTAAGTTAATGCTGACACAGTGCCTGACGCAGGGTGCGTGCCACGCAGGTTTCAGGAAGGTTCGAAAACGAAATACTTTCTTTTATTCCGCCGACAGCGGCTATCAGCCCCCGTGCGGCTGGCGTGCGTGCCGTCCGTCTGGTCCCGTGTCTCGGCGCCCTGGCCCACCCCAGCGCAGCGAGCAGGCCCGGGTCTCTCCCGCAGGGCAGCCAGCGCCCACGGGGCACCCGGTCCCCTCCGGTGGGCACGCCCAGGCTCTGCCCTTTGTCACGGGGATCGCTGGTGTAAAAATACCCGGTCACAGGAGACACGTCCCACCGCTGCAGGCTGGCCCGTCGGGTTGTCCCCAGAAGCGGGTTTTGCGTTAATCAGTGAGCAGGTCGGATGCAGACGCCCCTGTGTCCCCATCAGTGCTGGTGCCCACCGCACCAACGCCATTCCGAACCCCGAGCACAGACGCCTGAGGGACTGTCTCCCCACAGCCCGCCACCAGAGGGCGGCCACCACCTGGTCTGTCCCCCAGCGGCCAGTTCCACAGGTGGAAACTCTTCCTGTTCCCTGAGATTTCGCATCCTCCTGTGAGGTTCACCTTTCGGGGAACTGATGACTCTGGTTTTGCTCTTTTATCTACTGCGTTCCTTTATGTTGCCAGGAGATTAGCTCTTTCACTGAGACTGGGGTTGTACCTGATCTCCCCCTCCTGGTGTGTTTGCTGATCTTGACCATTTGTCCCCAAGTCCCTTGGCCTGGCACCGTGTGTGACGGGCAGGAAGTGTGCAGAAGGTGTCTGTGACATAAACCGCCTCAGGGGAAGGAGCCCCAGGTCCCTGCTCTGTGCCCTCAGTGTCCCCCAGGGACCCAGGTCAGCAGCAGACCGCCGCGCCTTCCCCCAGGGGCACCGAGGCGCCCAGGGCAGAGGGCAGGGCACTCACCTGCGACAGAAAGCCCAGCGGACCTTTCCTGGCCCAGCAGGGGGTTTCTGATGACACAAGAGACCTCCCCAGAGCCCCCTTCCAGGATCACAGAGGCTGAGGCTGCGTAAAGGCCCTGGGGGTCTGCAGCCTCTGTGGCCACCTCACTGGACAACCTCTGTCCCCCGGTGTCTCGCCACTCGATCTGGGGCTGCGGGTACCACCCAGCAGACGTGCAGTCCAGCCGGATCCCTCCAGCCTCGTCGTAGCCCTTCATTTCAATGTGGGGATCCGAGCCCAGCGCTGGGGAGGAAAAGTGAGCTGGATCGCGGGGAGCCCTCTGTACCGGTGGGGGTCCCCACAGCAGGGAGGGGCGCACACACTGACGGGCCCAGCAGGGGTGCACAGGAGCCGTTCCCAGAGAGTGCTGTGCAGCAGACACTGCTCCCCGATGGGGCCGCTGCCTGACCACGGCTGCACCCTCGTCCTGGATCCAGGCGGATCGGGGCCAGAGCAGAGGCTGCTTCCCCGAAGTCCCCTTGAGACTGCCGCAGCCTCCCCTCCCCCATGGCCCAGACATGCTGGTTCCTGGCACAGGCCCTCCCCACACCCTTGGCAAGCAGGGAGGCGGTGCCCCTTAGCCTAAGTGGGTCACACCCCACTGCCCCCGTCCTGCCTGTCCTGCGGGGGCCGTGCCCTCCGTGAGCAGGAGGAGACACACACGATGTCTTGCAGCTGCCTGAGCGGCGACTTGTATGAGAGGCCCCCCGGGAGGTTCCTGCCGCACTTACTGCCAGGCCGCTGGGCTCTCCCTCCAGGGTCGCCCCCGGAAGTGCCTACAGCCAGGTTGCGCAGAGGGGAAACTTTCCCACAGAAGACTGCGGACCCAGGGCCAGGAAGAGGGGAGCTGCTACCAGGTGCCCCCACGGCCCTGAAAATAAGGAGGGGGAGGAAGCCCTCGGAGGACCTGAAAACACGGAGTCTGCAGGGAGGGCTCCGTCGGGGGAGCCCTGGTCTCCAGGGAGGGACCGCAGGCTGAGGAGGCGGCCGGGCGGGGACAAGGCCAGGGGGCGCGCACGGTCCATGCTCCCCAGGTCACCCCTGCACTAGAAGCCACAGGCAGGGCTGTGTCCCAGGAAGGCAATGCAGCCCAGATGTCGGGACACGGGCACTTTCATGCGGCAGCACCTTGGACAAGGGGCTTCGTCGCTGGGATGGGCCAGGGTCACGTCAAGGCCACTCAGGGGTGGGGTGACAGCGCAGAGGAAACACGAACCGTGTGCGGTGACCAACCTCCCTGTGCTGGCTGTGAGTGCCCGGTGACACCCCCCACCATCCTGACAGCGTCCCACCCAGAGCCCAGCGCTGCTTCCACAGCCCCCGAGCCCCCTAACAGCCCAAGGGTTACAGCAGGTGCTCCCTGACGCCCTCGCTCTGAGACACCCGGTGTCCCCGACCCCAGGTGAGCGTCCTCCCTCGCTGCACCGAGGACAGACACAACCTGTTCAACTGCAGCTGTGTTCCTGGGGGTTTGGTGGGGGACGTGGGCCCCACAGGTGTCGTCCCCGCAGCTCAGGCCCCGGCACCCTAGAACAAACCTGAGGCTCACCTGCCACCTGCAGCTGCACCTGCGCTTTTGCGTAGAAATCTCCATCTTGGAAATAACACAGGTAGGTTCCGCTGTCGGAGGTTCTGATGTCGCGAATCTGCAGAGCGGCCTTCCCCGCAGTGACGTCCTCTCTTAGAATCGAAGTTCTCCCTCGATACTCCTCTGATGGCGTGTCTTCCTGCCCGTGTGCGTACGTGTGCACCACCTGCCTGGGGCTGAGTTGCCCCCACATCAGCTGCAGAGTCTCGGCGCTCATCTTCGTGGACAGCTGACAGGGCAGCTCAGCGTCCTCCCCCACCATGGCCAGGACGGGCTCGGG
Source organism: Glossophaga mutica (assembly GCA_039655065.1). Taxonomy (NCBI): domain Eukaryota; kingdom Metazoa; phylum Chordata; class Mammalia; order Chiroptera; family Phyllostomidae; genus Glossophaga; species Glossophaga mutica. Next base: position 1,962,827 of record CM077308.1, read on the forward strand.
GGGTCCGACCACAGCAAACTCAGCTGGTCATCACAAGGGGGGGGCTCCGTCAGAGTGAGCAGGGCCAGAGCGCCGGGGGTGTCCCGGGGAGGGAGGGCGAGGTGACAGACACCTAGACGGGACCTCAGCCCTCACACAGGTGCGGTGAGGACCGGCCTGGCGGGGGTGGGCGGGGTCCAGGGTACTGACGAGGCCTCGGAAGGTCAAGGACTCAGACTCGTAAACGCACAGCCGGTCCTACCTGAGCAGGGGCTGAGCAGCTGGACCACGGCCAGGCAGACAGGGAGGGCGGGCAGACGGCGGATCTGGCAGGTCAACACCCTGACCGGCTGGGTCCAGAGACAGGCCATAGGGGCTGGGGAGCGGCGACCACCTGGAAGGCGGGGGGAGAATTCCACATGGAGAGGCTGCCTCCCCAGGGCCCACTCGGGCACCCCAGCGATACTGCAGACCCGAGACCCTCCCCTGCACGTGTCCACTGGGGAGTCCCTTCACCTTGGACCCCACCATGGAGATCAGCCATGGAACATGGACCGTAACGTCCGTACCTCATCCCTCGCCAGCAGGGAGCCGCGGGGCTCTCCTGTGTGAACCTGCTCAGAAGCCCTCCACTCGCCCACACTTCCCTGCCCCAGCCCGGTGGGCGCCGCGTGCCCCCAGCACCGCCCTTGGAGGAAGGCAGGCCCCGCTGCTCGAGTCCCCGAGCCCGCTGCTGCTCCCTGCAGGCCGCGGTCCGCACAGCAGCCAGCGCTTCCCGCCCCCTCACCTCCCTCCCGCTCAGCCCCTCCCAGGGGTCCCCTGTCATCCAGGGCAGAAGCGAGGGCCTTGGCACCCTGTGCTTTAAATCATCTGAGTGTTCTAAAGTCTCAGAGTTTCCAGAGTGAGGGATAGATGCCCACATATTTTGGAAGATATTTATTGTTTTTTATTCCTGATTATAGACCATTCTAAAATATAAAACAGAATGGGAATTACATCCTTCCTTTCATGGGGATGTGAACCCTGCTGGATGCATCTGGCCACATGTACACAAGGGGCGACACAAAGAGCGGATTTACTCATAAAAACTGCGTTTTTATTCTCACTCCTCTAGCCTTCAGTCACCCCCAAATGCTCTCCCCTGGATGCGGGACTCCCGGGGGCAGGTCCCTCCTCTGCCCTGAACACTCTCTGGACTCGGCGGCTCTGACGCCTCTTAGCGCTTCTGCCGTTTCGTTTCACGTCTTACATGTCGGGGTGTCTCCCCTCGTGGACGTTTTCATGGGGGAAAGAAACAGTCGCTCTGGGTGAGATCGGGTGAATAGGGAGGTGGGGCCGTGGGTTTTTGCTCACGAACTGCTGAACACTCGGTGCGGTGTGGGCAGGTGGGTTGGGAAATCACCCGTCGTGAACTGGGCCAATGCTCTGGAGGCGTCGTCAAAAGAAAATTCACTGAAGCCCAACGCAGCCTCTCACAACAACGCCAGCTGGTCGCTGAGGCAGATGGGCTCCTACAACTCTCACCTAGTGAAGGAATCTGGACTATAAGGGGCCTGCCCTCCAGCAGGTAATTCTGGGTTTTTTTTTTCCTGTTTTTGGTTCGATTACTCCTGGTATACCAAATGCCCTGTAAAAGTTTTATCCTTAGCCCCATAGATTACACTGTGAGGAATTACTCTGAAAGAAAAACTGGCATTAACACAAAACTTCCTATTTAATTCTGTTCATTAGTAAAATCTTCAATAGCAAAATGTATACGTTGCATCCAATTTGGTATAATTATGAATAAAAACATGTTATTAAAAACATATGGGATTTCCAAATGGGCCAACCACCCGAATAGACATTTCTCCAAAGAACAGACGCCCGGACTGGCGTCCCCTCCGTGGTAGACAGTGTGGGGCGGGTCCCAGCTCCAACCGGTGTGTGTGAACGCTGACTCAGACTTTTACGTTTTACAAATAATGGCGTCACAGACATCTTTACAGACCAGTCTTTAAGGCACACAGCTTGTAACCCGCCCCACTGTTCTGGTAACATTCTTCCTGGGCAGGTGCAGGATGACCGGCCGACCTAGATGTGAACACGGATGAGCAGCCTGTTTGGTCGAGAATTCTGGACACCGACTTCGAAAGGAACTGACTCCCGCCTGCTGACATTCGCTCCCAGACACCTGCTGACCTTGGACCCGTTGCACGAACAGACCGTGTGGCTTGAACACGGTCCTCTCAATACCCTCCTGATCGAGGTTCTCAAGTTCTCTTTTCCTTCCTTCTCCCTCCTTACAAAACCCCTGCCCCGAGCTTCCTGCCACAGGTGGGAGGAGACCCCAGCTTCGGCCCGTAGTCCTCAGATTCTGGAAAAGCCCCCTCAGGTCCCTCGTGCCCTGGGTCCTCACGAGGTACTGCAGGTGGAGTTCATTTGTCACTGCGGCAGACGTGTCAGGGGCAAGGCTGTGGCCTTCCTACCTGTCCTGAGCCCCCGCTCACATTTAAGCCCCCCACCCAGTGCAGGGGTGGGCCGAGGGTCACTGCCACAGTGGGGAGCCCGGACGTGGGAAGGGGTGGGAAGGTGGCAGAACCCAAGCCTCCTCCACAGACTGCGGGGCACCCACGGGTGCGGGGTGAAATCGTGTGGGTTCCTCCCTCGGACAGCGCATCCCGGGGACCTCAGGTGGACCCTTTCACCACAGACTCCGAGTCATCCTGGTACATCCTGGTACACGCGTCCTGGCCGCCCCGTCACCCCGTTCACCTGTGACACCTGCCCTTGGGGTGATTCCTAGGAGCCAGGTTGTTGCTGGGTAGGCTGTGGAAACCGAAGGGCCCCCGCACCTCATTGCGGCAACTCACCCGCCCAACACTCGGCGCTCGGCAGGCAGCACTCGGTCTCCCGGTTGCGGTGGGCAGAGAAGGAGCCAGGCTCGCACGGGCCGCACTCTGTGATGCGGTCCACATCTCAGACTCTGCACATTGTAGGAGCCTGTGAGGGGGGCGCAGGGAGGTGAGGCTGTGACGGGGGGCACACAGAGCTGAGGTGGGGCCCAGGGCACAGACCCGACCTGGTTCCGGAGGCATCTGCTTGAGGAGGTGCCACAGCACCAACTTCACCTCCTGTCTCCCTGGAACCCTCTGGACTGATAACCTGGCTCCATGTGTCCCAGGGACTGGGGACCTGACTCATCCTTGGCTCTTCCGGATAACCTTTAGTTCCGGGAAGAGGGGTGCTGAGTGTGCACCGCAGAGCCCGTACCCCACCCCCAACTCCGCAGGTTCCGGGCCAGGGCGCAGGGCAGCCAAGGTCGTCCAGAAATGCACATCCGCCCCATCCCCTCGGAGTTAATTTTTAGTAAATAAAAGGTCGGGATTCTTCAGAGATAATCTCTCCCCATTCCCAGAATGGAGGGCTTTGGCTTTGGCTTTGACTACAAGCCCCAGTCTCTGGTCTCTGCTCCTCCCCCTGCAAACGCACTTACACGCCCAGGACTGGAATGCACCGCCCCTCCCACTTTCCACCAGCAAACCCGGCCCCCACCCCCTGCGGTTCAGCCTCCTCCATATCTAACCCCACCCCCATCTGTTCAGAAAATGGAACTGTGCCCTGGCTGGTGTAGCTCAGTGGATTGAGCACGGGCCTGCGAACCGAAGGGTCGAGGTTCGATTCCCAGTCAGGGCACATGCCTGGGTTGCCAGGCCAGTTCCCGTCAGGGGACATACGAGAGGCAACCGCACATTGATGTTTCTCTCCCTCTCTCCTTCCCTTCCCCTCTAAAGATAAATAAATAAAAATCTAAAAAAAAGGAAAAAAAATCTTAAATAAAGTCTTTTTAAAAGAAAAAAAGAAAATGGAACTGTTCCGCTTACCTACACTTCCTGTACCATCAGGGACTCCGCCCTCCAGGCTCCAGGGTGGCCCGGGCAGAACGTGGACAATCTCCAGACTCCCCCAGAAAACTGGGGACCCACCTCAGGTCCCCCTCACCAGAGTGACACGCACCAGGGCGGGCACCCCGTGGGCCGGTCCCGGTACCGACGTGTTAGGAACCAGCCACGAGCGAACTCGGCCTTGTGTTCCCCCCGCCTCTCCCGTAGAGAATCTGGGGTCCGGCAGGAGTGGGAAGCCCGGCCCCCCCCCCACCCCGTGCGCTGGGAGAATTCGCACCCTGCCGCTCCGACCCCAGTGCGCCCGCGGGTGCAGAACAGAATGCGGCTGGTCTCCCCGCCCCCCACCCCAGACCCGGGCCCGCTCAGAGTTCTCACTTTGCCCGCTTGTCGTCAGCCCCGGGCGACACCCTCCCCGCTGTCGGGTTCTGCCCTCCGCAAGCGCCCCGCACCCACCTGCGCCCGGACCAGGAGCACCCACAACGCGGGAAATGGAGCGCGGAGACCCGACCGAGCCCCGCTCGGGAACAGAAGCCGAGCTGCGTGCAGACTTTCTCACAAACTCAGCACCCCGCCCTCCAGGCCGGCGAAGGGCGGCGAGAAAGGAAGACCCCTCTAGCGCGGATGGGCTGCCCCAGGGCGCCTTCCGTGCAACCCCGCCACGTGGTGCTACCCTAAATTCCGGCGTTTCTTCCGATCTAGCTTCTTCTGGGGAGCGCACAGGGCTCTCAGTGACTCTCCTAGAGCCAAACCAGAAAAAGAAATGCAAAGAAAAAAAGCCTCACCTTTTAGATGGCGGAGGGGCCGATCGTCCCTCACCCCGGGGCCCTGGCGCTCAGCGAAGAAGCGCTGTGAGGCTTCCAGGCTGTAACCGCTTCGGGCGGAGCCGGGTGGGGGCGGGGCCCCAGCAGGGAGAACTGGGTCACCGGACAGAGGCCCGCCCCGTCCTAACGCAGCGCCGGGACCCGCCCCCAACCCGGGCTGTTACTCACTCTCCTCCAAGGGCTCGGACTCCCAGCGCGCACCGCTGGGGAGCCCGCTGCCCAGGGGCCGGAGTCCTCGGTCCTTTGGCTTCTTGATGTAGGCGATGATGATGATGATGATTCCCCGAGAAACCGGGGCAAGATTAAACACCTTGGGACCAAACCACCGCTGTCTGCTCCCTGAGGTCAGGAAAAACAAGAAACGTCTCAGTAAAGTCACACGCTGACATATTTTCCACAGCCGCGGAACTGACTCCAGGCAGACGGAGCCCACGTGCGCTCGTGAAGGGCGTGAAAGCCCTCGATCGGCCCACCTGCACCCCGAGTCCACAGCAGCACCGCTCACGAGGGGGAGACGCGGACCCCCCTCAGTGAGATGCACAGACAGACGGACGAGCGCCTGCGTGTGCGCACAGACACACACACGCACACCCACTGGAACCGGTCACCACAGGAAGGAGGACCCCTGTCATTGTAGGAACATGGGTTCATCAGGGGACAGGGGCTCCGAGACACTAGTCACACAGAGACACACCCCAGATGACCCATGTCACATGGGCCCCAAACACCACCCAACGTCTCGAGACGTCCCTCTGACTCCTCCAGGGGTTTTGTCGTTTTCAGACCTTGCACGGAGGTCCTTGGGTCGTTGTGAGTTCGTTTCTGTGTCTGCTGTGACGTGAGGGCCCAACTCCTCCTGAGCCTGGGGACGTCCAGGGTCCCCAACACCACTTACTGGAAAGCTGTCCTTGTCATAGAGCGGTTGGGGCTCAGGGTCTGTTTGTTTAAAAATGTCCCCGAGTCGCCCTGGCTGGTGTAGCTCAGTGGATTGAGCGCGGGCCTGTGAACCAAAGGATCGCGGTTCGATTCCCAGTCAGGGCACATGCCTGGGTTGCAGGCCAGTTCCCAGCAGGGGACACATAAGAGGCAACCATACATTGATATTTCTCTCCTTCTCCCTCTCTCCTACCCTTCCCCTCTAAAGATAAATAAATAAATAAATATTAAAAAAAAAATGTCCCCGAGTCCATGAGCAGGGACGTGAACACCACCAGGCGTGTCTGTCTGCTCCTCCGTCTGAGTGTCACTCGGCCACACGGAGAGGAGAGGCCCTTGGCAGGTCCCACTGTGACTCTGGGGCTGGGACGTGAGCCTGAATGAGAGAAGCTGGACACACAAGGCCACGTGTCACTGGATTCCGTGTCTGTGACACGTCCTGGATAGGGAACCCGCCCCAGAACGTAACTGGGGTGTGCTGGGGGCCGAGCGGGAACCGCCCGGGTCAGGACGGGGTCTCTTCTCCCCAGACAGACACCGTGACAGCAGCGACCCTCCCTCACCTGGGACGGGCGGGCCGCACACCGTGTCCGCCGTGGAGTTGCACTGCTGCAGGACGACCGTCCCGTCGGGACACCTGGGGGGGGGGGGACGCAGCTTCACTGATCCTGCCTCCGTGTCTCTCCGGCCCCAGGCACCGGGTCCACGCTGTCACCGACACAGGGTGTCTCTGTGGGGGGGGGGGCGCTTCCCCAGCCCAGTCTTGGGGAGCACTGTGTGCTGTGATCACAGACCCTACAAGGGGGTGCCGGGGTCACAGGAAGCCCCCAGCCTCACCCCAGAACCAGCCCTGGTGCCACTGGGAGGACAGTTGATCTGTTTCCCCCGATGGATGTCCATGGCCTTGTGTGACGGCCTGGGAACTGGAGGAGACGGGTTTGTTCCGCTTTTAACAAAGGCTCCGGGCGCAGCCGCTCCTTCCTCACTGTTGCCAGCTGAGAGCTCAGCCTCCGAGCAGCTCCCTGGGACGTCCTTGGCAGGTTCGCGCACACAGTGGGGGGGGGGGATGACTCACTCACTCACAACCGGAAGGTGCTCACTGCTGGGTGGCACCTGCCAGGACTCTTAGTCACTAGCCCAGGCTTCCTCCACCCCCGGGCTCCCCACCGTCTTTCTGGGGAGCTCCGGGCTTATTCTCCAACCCCAAACTCCAGAACACAAGGTGAAAAGCACTGGAGACTCCTCGAGTTTCGACAGCATTTAGGAACGGGAAGCCCGTCCAGCCTGACCCTTTGCTCTCCTGTGACGGCTGCGGGGACCACGGAGAAGCCCGGTACAGTGCTGCTGGAATGCGGCTGGGCAGCAGCGGTCAGGTCCTTTTAGGAGGAAGGGCCACGCCTGACCCTCTGCACCCCATCTCTGCCCGCCCAGAAGCAGCTAGAGAGGCGGGGCCAGGCTCTCAGGCAGTTTCCTGCGTGGCTCCCTGATGAGGGCGCACTGTGACAGAGCAGGTTTAACCCTTGCCATCTGGGCATTTTCGTCTTAGGTCAAAATTCACAACCACCCCTCCACGCCCGGGGCGCACTGAGTCACCTGGAGTCCTGGCAAAAAGATCTGAGAAAAGTCCCCCCAGATGCGGGGACTGCGAGAAGCTGGCCCAGGAGGCAGGGGTCCCACCCACTCCCCCACGAGGCAGCTGAGGACACGGAGTCACAGGGCCTGGGTGGCCCCCACCCACCTCCCTGCCCTGCTGCCCGGCCCGTCTCCTGCTGCCGGTGGGTGTGCTGGTGCGGCCTGCCGGCCGGCGGGAGGCGGCCCCTCGCTGCGAGACAACTCCGACTTCTGGGCACACGGGACCTCTGACTTCTGGGCACACGGGCCTGAGTGTGGCGCAGGTCCCGCTGGGAAGGACCTGATGGTTCCCCGTGTGTGACCGCGACTGGAGCAGGGGACTTCGTGACGCAACATTTAAAATCTCACCCTTTCCCTTCAGCGCGGTTGCAGAGAAGTTTGGTGAAAGCAAAGAGCAAGTGACGGGTGAGTTCCCAGAGGGCCCCGGAGGGCCCCTGTCCGCCACGGGCTCTCTGGACCACAGACAGCCGCCGACGCAGTCGTGGAAATCGGAACTCAAACCACGCAGAACCGCTAGCGGGAGCAGGACCGCCCCGGGGGGCTGGTGTTTGTCTGGGAAGGTGCCTTGTGAGAAGTCTTCCTCCGCCGTCAGCTGATCGACAACTCCGTGTGTTCCTTACTCACCTGAACCGGGGCACAGAAACCCGACTCCGCCTCTTTATTCTGAATCCCCAGTAACCCTTCCCCCGGGCCTGACCGATCCAGCTGCGCCTGTCACCACAGGGTCTGTGTGTCCCCAGGATCTGTTCCATTCCAGGGAGCGACCGCAGGGGACTGAACGTGACCTGAGCGGACTCGCGTTCTCCGACGCCAGGCAGACCCCTGAGCTCCGCCCCTCACGCGGCCCGCAGCGCACTGCTACAGGAATCAGGCCGCACAAGCGCAGGTGGGTCTGGAAGGCTGTCCCAACGCAGCGGGCATCACAGCAGCTCAGCTCAGAGAAGCGAGGGCCGGGCATCGTGGCCCCTGACCGGGCGACACAAACGGATGGGCCTCGACCTCATGACAACCGAGCACTCAGGGCCTGCGGGACTCCCGAAACGAGACGCTATGAACTGAAACCACGTGCCTCCGTTACAGTGAAAGAAAACCTTTACACCTTTTCTGCGAAGCCAGCGTGGGTTTGAGGCTCCAAGTTGGCCCGGGGTTTTCTGCCGAGGGAATAAACCGAAAGTCGGCGGCTGCAGCCGAGGTGACCTTTGACTGGAGAAATCGGGGCACCCACTGCACCACCCCCCACCCCGGGGGAAAGGCTTTCGCCCTCGCTGTGTTTGGGGCATAACCACCTGGCTTTGCGTTTTCCTTCTTGCTCGTTTACCTCTGCTGATTGCACAACCCGCACGACGGTGGCATGAACTGAAGACGCAGACTTCGGACAATAAATCAATGAAACAAAGTCACGCAGTCCCCGGGTGCCCGGTGGCCCCGAGGCCACAGCCTTCTCGAGGCGACCTCTTCAGAGAGTGCACCCCTCGTGTTCTGCGGGGGTGGGAGCGGGGACGAGAGGGAGCCGGGGCTGGAATTCTTTGTTGCCAGAAGGTGCAAAGACTTGGGCTCTCCGAACCGAAGGGACCTCCCGTTGCACCGTCAGGTCGTGCTCCTGGGTCCCGGGCATTTCTGGGGCTTTGTCGCAGGCAGCGCCTCCGTCCAGGGCGCCAGGGCCGGCTGAAATTTAGGCTCGTTGGAATGACATGAAAGCGACCCCGTTTTCCCTCGCCGTTTGTCCTGGACAATCCTGCATCCTCTCCCGTTCCCGTGGTCCCCACAGTGGGGGCGATATAAAAGCCCCTCCTGGCCGTTTGAGTGCCGGTAACTAGCAGGCACCGATTCCTCCACTTAACGAGGTGTCTGGCAAATACATCCACGTGTTCCGATCCTCTGGGCTACTGCGCTTTTTAGGAGCCACACGGCACTTCGTAATCGGGACAAGCAATAATTCGTTCAGTCACTACGCTTTTCTGTGCGTTTAGATTATTCTCGTTGCTCACGATCTTGAAGATCCATGTGACGATGTCCTCGTGCCTTTGACTGTGTTCCGAGGACACGAGGTGACACTTAAAAACCATGGCCGGTGTGGAGGGTGGGTGCTGGTCCGGGCTTCGGACCCGCAGGGACCTCGGTCATCTGTCCTCCCCACGGAAGGGTGCGAGGAGAGCTGGAATGGCTCCATCCGGCCACCTCGAACCGGCGCCAGGACCGTCTGCACAAACAAATGGGACTAACACACTCTTCCCGGGGCGGAGGGGGCGTTCCCAGAGGTGCCGGGCAGCAATCGCGCTGCCGCTGAGGGGAGACGCTGCACCCCAAAGTGGGCCTGCCGGGCACCCCATGTGGGGTGGCCCGGCACAGGAGGGAACCGTCCGGGTTTCAGGTATACGATGTGACGTGCTTGCACCCGTGTGTCCACCCACGGCACTACCGCCATAGGGGGTCATAAACGTACCCGGGACCTCTGACCGTTACCTCCTGCTTCCCCCTTTTCTTAGGGTAAGAAAGCTTTACATGAAATCAACCTCAACAACATTTTTTTTAAAGATTTTTTAAAATTTATTTATCTTTTAGAGGGGAAGGGTAGGAGAGAGGAAGAGGGAGAGAAATATCAATGTACGGTTGCCTCTTGTGTGTCCCCTGCTGGGAACTGGCCTGCAACCCAGGCATGTGCCCTGACTGGGAATCGAACCGCGATCTTCTGGTTCCAGGCCCCCGCTCAATCCACTGAGCTACACCACCCAGGGCCGAAACAACATTTTTTAAAAGATTTTATTTATTTCCAGAGAGGGGCAGAGAGGGAGAAAGAGAGGCAGAGAAACATCAATGTGTGGTTGCCTCTCGTGCGCCCCCTACTGGGGGAAGCAGCTTCAGCCGACACAAGGAATCCATCTGGAAGCCCCCGCCCCCCACACCTTGCAGGAACCAGGTCACTGAGTCAGGGCCTTTCTTCGTGGAACGTTGCTCTGGGCCAAGACCCAGGTGCACGGCATCTCGGGCAGCCTTTACAAGAGAGCTGTGAGCAAGGCTGGGATCCAAGGCTGGGAGCAAGCCCCCTCGAACCCTGGCCCCCGCATCTCAGGGTGAGGAAGCCAAGCAGCAGCTGGCAGGTCACACAGCACAAGGCCAGCAGTGGCACGCACCACGGCTGTCCCATGGGCTGAGCAACGACCCACTCAGGACTCTCTGTCCCACGAGTGTGTTTCCGTCCGCCGGGAAGTGTGGCGGGTTCTGCTTGGTGGCGGGTCAGGAAGGGAGACCTGTCGTGTTGAGGAAGGGGCTCCCCGGTAACGGAGGAGGGCAGCAGGACGGTCTCGTGTTGGCTTCGGGTCAGGGCCCCCGGGCGGGCTGAGAAACCCGAGGGTTAGGGAAATCCGGCCCGAGTGCGATCCGGCTTCCGGAAGACCCGAAGGGTGTGCTGAGCGTTATCGACGATCGCCGACGGCGCTGGGCATGGACGTGGGAAGGGAGCCCCTGTCCCCGCTTCTGGGGGAAGCCCGGGAAGGCCCTGGCCCTCCAAAACTTAGGGGCTGTGGGACTGGGAAAGCCTGCAATCTCGGACGCCACGGAATCCGACCCAAACCGGTGAGGACGGGAAGGACACCCGGCGGCTGTCGCCCTGCAGACGGCCCGGGCTGGCTCCTGCAGATGCCCGCACGGCTGGGAGCAGAGGCTCCCACGCGGCCGGGGGCGCCTCGTGTCCCCACCTCCCACCGGCCTTCCCCTCCGGGATGTCCCACTCATAGTTTCAGGCTCTAAGCCAATTAGGCTCAGGAAGCAGGAGACATCTCCCAGAGGGCAATGGGGACTAGGGATATGTCAGAATAGCTGGGGGGTGAGGGCCCATCACAACCTCTTTGCTGCAGCCCCCCAAGTCCTTCCATGAGGCCTCCCAAGTGGTCGTGTCTGGCTTAGGTTGCCCCTCCCGTGAGGAGTCTTACCCGTCATTGACTGCCCACCAAGCATTGGGGCCAGAGATGGATGAGGCGGAAGCGCGCTCCCAACAGGGAGATAAGCTTTGTCTCCTTAGTAGCTCATGTCCTCTTGATGGAACAGGCCCAGATGAAGTGGGTCCCTGGGCTCTACACGCAGCCCACCAAGGGGTGAGGGTTACAGCTCCTGAGAGCAGGCTGAACGGTCCATGAAACCCTCGGCGATTAGGGCTGAACAAAGGCGCTGAACTAAGCAAGCAGAGGCTGCGAGGAAGGCCCAGGACATCTCGTGTGGCTGCTACCAGGTCCCTGTCCGCCCTGCAGGGAGTAACGTGTGGAGTCAGTGACGATGTCACCAGGAACCCCAGGACACACAGGGACGAGGACAGGGACTTACTGAGCTCGTCCTGCAGCGTCTCTGGAAATAAACCGAAAAAGGAAGAGCCGTCAAGGGCATGCAGAGGAGGGTCCGGGTGGTGGGCGAGGGCCGGGCAGGGAGGTGGGGACCACCTGCAGCTGGAACTCACCTTGGGCGCGTCCCTCCGGCTGCAGCTCTGTCTCCGCTGCTTCTTTCTTGGCTCGTGTTCCCCCCTTTATCTGGTACACGGCCAGGCTCTTCCACCGTCGGAACACGTACCACGCCACTCCCAACAGGAGCCCCTCAAGCACCAGCACGGTCAGGGCGACGGACAGCGACCAAGGCAGTGTGTCCCTGAAGAAGACACCTGCGAAGGGACAGCGTCAGCCCCCGTGATGACCTTTCGGTCCCCAGCAGGCCCAGAACGCTTCCTGTCACCCAGGAAGTGCGGCTTTCCCGAATCGCCCGCCTCCCCCACGGGATTAGATCGAGTCCGAGGAAGCCCGTGCAGTGGCACTGAGGGCTCCTCTGCATCTCCCCGCCCCCCACTGAGTATCTATCTGCTCCCCAGTCAGCGGGGTCGGGGGATGAAGAACAAACTCTGGGGCCGGAGGGCCGGGGTTCCAGTCCCGGCTGCCCTGCGGGACCAGCGCTGTGACCTTGACCTGATGACGTGACCTAACCATCTGTTGCTGGCGTCCCGATCAGCAAGAGCACTAAGTTAATGCTGACACAGTGCCTGACGCAGGGTGCGTGCCACGCAGGTTTCAGGAAGGTTCGAAAACGAAATACTTTCTTTTATTCTGCCGACAGCGGCTATCAGCCCCTGTGCAGCTGGCGTGCGTGCCGTCCGTCTGGTCCCGTGTCTCCGCGCCCTGGCCCACCCCAGCGCAGCGAGCAGGCCCGGGTCTCTCCCGCAGGGCAGCCAGCGCCCACGGGGCACCCGGTCCCCTCCGGTGGGCACGCCCAGGCTCTGCCCTTTGTCACGGGGATCACTGGTGTAAAAATACCCGGTCACAGGAGACACGTCCCACCGCTGCAGGCTGGCCCGTCGGGTTGTCCCCAGAAGCGGGTTTTGCGTTAATCAGTGAGCAGGTCGGATGCAGACGCCCCTGTGCCCCCATCAGTGCTGGTGCCCACCGCACCAACGCCATTCCGAACCCCGAGCACAGACGCCTGAGGGACTGTCTCCCCACAGCCCGCCACCAGAGGGCGGCCACCACCTGGTCTGTCCCCCAGCGGCCAGTTCCACAGGTGGAAACTGTTCCTGTTCCCTGAGATTTCGCATCCTCCTGTGAGGTTCACCTTTCGGGGAACTGATGACTCTGGTTTTGCTCTTCTATCTACTCCGTTCCTTTATGTTGCCAGGAGATTAGCTCTTTCACTGAGACTGGGGTTGTACCCGTTCTCCCCCTCCTGGTGTGTTTGCTGATCTTGACCATTTGTCCCCAAGTCCCTTGGCCTGGCACCGTGTGTGACGGGCAGAAAGTGTGCAGAAGGTGTCTGTGACATAAACCGCCTCAGGGGAAGGAGCCCCAGGTCCCTGCTCTGTGCCCTCAGTGTCCCCCAGGGACCCAGGTCAGCAGCAGACCGCCGCGCCTTCCCCCCAGGGCACCGAGAAGCCCAGGGCAGAGGGCAGGGCACTCACCTGAGACAGAAAGCCCAGCGGACCTTTCCTGGCCCAGCAGGGGGTTTCTGATGACACAGGAGACCTCCCCAGAGCCCCCTTCCAGGATCACAGAGGCTGAGGCTCCGTAAAGGCCCTGGGGGTCTGCAGCCTCTGTGGCCACCTCACTGGACAACCTCTGTCCCCCGGCGTCTCGCCACTCGATCTGGGGCTGCGGGTACCACCCAGCAGACGTGCAATTCATATGGATCCTTCCAGTCTCCTTGTAGGCCATTTCAATGTGGGGATCCGAGCCCAGCGCTGGGGAGGAAAAGTGAGCTGGATCGCGGGGAGCCCTCTGTACCGGTGGGGGTCCCCACAGCAGGGAGGGGCGCACACATTGACGGGCCCAGCAGGGGTGCACAGGAGCCGTTCCCAGAGAGTGCTGTGCAGCAGACACTGCTCCCCGATGGGGCCGCTGCCTGACCACGGTTGCACCCTCGTCCTGGATCCAGGCGGATCGGGGCCAGAGCAGAGGCTGCTTCCCCGAAGTCCCCTTGAGACTGCCGCAGCCTCCCCTCCCCCATGGCCCAGACATGCTGGTTCCTGGCACAGGCCCTCCCCACACCCTGGGCAAGCAGGGAGGCGGTGCCCCTTAGCCTAAGTGGGTCACACCCCACTGCCCCCGTCCTGCCTGTCCTGCGGGGGCCGTGCCCTCCGTGAGCAGGAGGAGACACACACGATGTCTTGCAGCTGCCTGAGCGGCGACTTGTATGAGAGGCCCCCCGGGAGGTTCCTGCCACACTTACTGCCAGGCCGCTGGGCTCTCCCTCCAGGGTCTCCCCCGGAAGTGCCTACAGCCAGGTTGCGCAGAGGGGAAACTTTCCCACAGAAGACTGCGGACCCAGGGCCAGGAAGAGGGGAGCTGCTACCAGGTGCCCCCACGGCCCTGAAAATAAGGAGGGGGAGGAAGCCCTCGGAGGACCTGAAAACACGGAGTCTGCAGGGAGGGCTCCGTCGGGGGAGCCCTGGTCTCCAGGGAGGGACCGCAGGCTGAGGACGCGGCCGGGCGGGGACAAGGCCAGGGGGCGCGCACGGTCCATGCTCCCCAGGTCCCCCCTGCACTAGAAGCCACAGGCAGGGCTGTGTCCCAGGAAGGCAATGCAGCCCAGATGTCGGGACACGGGCACTTTCGTGAGGCAGCACCTTGGACAAGGGGCTTCGTCGCTGGGATGGGCCAGGGCCACGTCAAGGCCACTCAAGGGTGGGGTGACAGCGCAGAGGAAACACGAACCGTGTGCGGTGACCAACCTCCCTGTGCTGGCTGTGAGTGCCCGGTGACACCCCCGACCATCCTGACAGCGTGCCACCCAGCGCTGCTTCCACAGCCCCCGAAACCCCTAAGAGCCCAAGGGTTACAGCAGGTGCTCCCTGACGCCCTCGCTCTGAGACACCCCGGTGTCCCCGACCCCAGGTGAGCGTCCTCCCTCGCTGCACCGAGGACAGACACAACCTGTTCAACTGCAGCTGTGTTCCCGGCGGTCTGGTGGGGGACGTGGGCCCCTGGGGGGCCCAGGGCCACGGTCTGGGTCACAGTGAACTCTAACACCCATGTGCCGCCCACAGCAGGGAGGTCTCCTCCTCCTTCCTGCCCCCGACCTCCACTCCCCTCTGAGACTGGAGGGCGGCATGCGGGACTCTGTACTGGATGCAGGAGGAAGTCACCCCGGGGGACACCTGGGCCCGTCTCAGGGCCTCGGAGGAGCAGAGATGGAGGCGGGACTGGGGGGGGGCGTTGCGGGTGAGCGGCCCCACCTGCTCTGGGGTGGGTTTGCAGCCTCTGCCCGCGGCACCTGGAAAGGAGCCTAGAACAAACCTGGGGCTCACCTGCCACCTGCAGCTGCACCTGGGCTTTTGCATAGAAATCTCCATCTTGGAAATAACACAGGTAGGTTCCGCTGTCGGAGGTTCTGATGTCGCGAATCTGCAGAGCCGCCTTCCCCGAAGTGACGTCCTCTCTTAGAATCGAAGTTCTCCCTCGATACTCCTCTGATGGCGTGTCTTCCTGCCCGTGTGCGTACGTGTGCACCACCTGCCTGCGGCTGGGTCGCTCCCACATCAGCTGCAGAGTCTCGGCGCTCATCTTCGTGGACAGCTGACAGGGCAGCTCAGCGTCCTCCCCCACCATGGCCAGGACGGGCTCGGGGGGTCCGACCACAGCAAACTCAGCTGGTCATCACAAGGGGGGGGCTCCGTCAGAGTGAGCAGGGCCAGAGCGCCGGGGGTGTCCCGGGGAGGGAGGGCGAGGTGACAGACACCTAGACGGGACCTCAGCCCTCACACAGGTGCGGTGTGGACGGGCCTGGCGGGGGTGGGCGGGGTCCAGGGTACTGACGAGGCCTCGGAAGGTCAAGGACTCAGACTCGTAAACGCACAGCCGGTCCTACCTGAGCAGGGGCTGAGCAGCTGGACCACGGCCAGGCAGACAGGGAGGGCGGGCAGACGGCGGATCTGGCAGGTCAACACCCTGACCGGCTGGGTCCAGAGACAGGCCATAGGGGCTGGGGAGCGGCGACCACCTGGAAGGCGGGGGGAGAATTCCACATGGAGAGGCTGCCTCCCCAGGGCCCACTGGGCACCCCAGCGATACTGCGGACCCCAGAGCCTGCTCTGCACGTGTCCACTGGGGAGTCCCTTCACCTTGGACCCCACCATGGAGATCAGCCATGGAACATGGACCGTAACGTCCGTACCTCATCCCTCGCCAGCAGGGAGCCGCGGGGCTCTCCTGTGTGAACCTGCTCAGAAGCCCTCCACTCGCCCACACTTCCCTGCCCCAGCCCGGTGGGCGCCCCCAGCACCGCCCTCGGAGGAAGGCAGGCCCTGCTGCTCCAGTCCCCGAGCCCGCTGCTGCCCCCTGCAGGCCGAGATCCGCACAGCAGCCAGCGCTTCGCGCCCCCTCACCTCCCTCCCGATCAGCCCCTCCCAGGGGTCCCCTGTCATCCAGGGCAGAAGCCAGGGCCTTGGCACCCTGTGCTTTAAATCATCTGAGTGTTCTAAAGTCTCAGAGTTTCCAGAGTGGGGGATAGATGCCCACATATTTTGGAGGATATTTATTGTTTTTTATTCCTGATTATAGACCATTCTAAAACATAGTGGAATGAAATTTAAACAATTTAGAATGGGAATTACATCCTTCCTTTCATGGGGATGTGAACCCTGCTGGATGCATCTGGCCACATGTACACAAGGGGCGACCCAAAGAGCGGATTTACTCATAAAAACTGCGTTTTTATTCTCACTCCTCTAGCCTTCAGTCACCCCCAAATGCTCTCCCCTGGATGCGGGACTCCCGGGGGCAGGTCCCTCCTCTGCCCTGAACACTCTCTGGACTCGGCGGCTCTGACGCCTCTTAGCGCGTCTGCCGTTTCGTTTCACGTTTTACATGTCGGGGTGTCTCCCCTCGTGGACGTTTTCATGGGGGAAAGAAACAGTCGCTCTGGGTGAGATCGGGTGAATAGGGAGGTGGGGCCGTGGGTTTTTGGTCACGAACTGCTGAACACTCGGTGCGGTGTGGGCAGGTGGGTTGGGAAATCACCCGCCGTGAACTGGGCCAATGCTCTGGAGGTGTCGAAAAAAGAAAATTCACTGAAGCCCAACGCAGCCTCTCACAACAACGCCAGCTGGTCGCTGAGGCAGATGGGCTCCTAGAACTCTCACCTAGTGGGGGAGCCTGCACTTCAAGGGGCCCGCCCTCCAGCAGGTAATTCCGGGGTTTTTTTCCCCCTGTTTTTGGTTCCATTACTCCTGGTATACCGAATGCCCTGTAAAAGTTTTATCCTTAGCCCCACAGATTACACTGTCAGGAATTACTCCTAAAGAAAAACTGGCATTAACACAAAACTTCCTATTTAATTCTGTTCATTAGTAAAATCCTCAATAGCAAAATGTGTACGTTGCATCCAATTGGGTATAATTATGAGTAAAAACATGTTATTAAAAGCATAATTCCTGCCCTGGCTGGTGTGGTTCAGTGGATTGAGCCCTGGCCTGCAAACCAGAGGGTCACGGGTTCGGTTCCCAGTCAGGGCACATGCCTGGGTTGCAGGCCAATGTTTCTCTCCCTCTTTCTCCCTCCCTTTCCTTCATTCTAAAAATAAATAAAATAGATCTTTAAAAAAATGTAATTCCTAAACCCACAGTGCCACAACCCGCAACGGGGCGGAGCCCAAAGCCGCTTCTCCCCCATCAGGAGTCGGAGCGGACCCCCACTCTGCACAGAGCACTGGGCGTCCCGGCAACGGCGGCCACGCCAGGCAGGCAGAGACAGAGAGCAACACATCAGAGCGGGAGGAGGGGCGTGCGCACCGCTCCCGGACGGCAGGGGGCGCTGTGCAGGACCGGTGGAGGGCCCACCAGAATCCTAGGAGAGCGTGCACACGACCGCAGTGACAGCGCAGGACACGCAGTGGAGCCGGGTGCACTTCCGTGCAGCAGTGACGGGTGAGCAGAGGGGAGGTGCCGCCAACCCGGTCCGCGATGGCATCACAAAGCAGAGAACACCTGGGAAGAAGCCCGCCCAGAGCGTGGGAAGCCTGCGCCCTGACGGCTGTAAGAACCCGGAAGGGAAATGAAGAGGAGACACGGGGTGGGGGACACACGGAGCTCAGAGTCGGCGGGAGCAACACCGTCACACTGTCCCAGCTGCCTGGAGCCAGGCGCAGACTCAGGCTGTCCTTGTCAAAACGCCAATGGCCTTCTTCTCAGTAGGACAACAAGGAATCCTGGAATTTATAGGGAACCACAAGGGACACCACGTGGCCAAAAAAACCCATCTAAACACAGAACAAAATTATAGGGATCACAACCCCTGGTGTCAAAACACTGGCAGAAAACAGACGCACAGGTCAATGGGACAGAACCGAGGGCCGGACAGGAAGCGTCACCTACAGGGACAATTCACCCACGACAAAGGAGGCAGGAACACACACTGGGGGAAAGACAGGCTCTTCAAAAGATGTCGGGGCAGCTGGACAGACACGTGCAAGGCACTGGGCCTGGGTCGCTTCCCGGTACCGTGGACAAGGAGGACCACGAACTGGGGAAAGATGGAAACGGGCACCCCTGCCGCACCCTCTTCCAGCCATATTGTCTGACAAGGTCTGGATATGGGGAGAGAAGCTTCAAGGAAGGCGTCCTCCAGGAAGAGGACTCGGCATAGGGATAATTGGTAGTATGGGAATTATATTTCTAGGAGTCATGATTCTCATTGTGTATATGATTAACCTGGGAAGGATGAATAAGACACATGAGAATGAAACCGATAGGCAAGCCTCGGATGTGATTCCAGCTTCCACAGAACTAGACACAGTCACCGCCACTCCTGAATCATCTGTAACTGCGTGTCCAGATTGTACTAACAATTTACTAGTTAAGTTAGCAAAGAAGTCCCCCTGAAAACCCCCAATTAAACAATTCATGACCAAATTACACCAAGCAGAGCTAATGCAACCACAGCTTACTCCAATTCCCCCTCCCATAGTCGCTCAGGTCATTAAGGAAAATAAAGAAAAACTGTTTCACCCATTGTCCTTTACAGGAGCCTATTCTGAGGGCATAAGAATAGTCAATAAGGATAGAAAACATGTTCCTTGGCAAAGTCTGCCTTTTATGAAATGACTAACATGCCAAGGTCCCCCTGGTGACTGTCCATATTTGTTTAAAGGCAATGAAGGATGGTTGGCTGAAGAAAAATAATCAGAAAGACTTAAATCAGTTCACCCATTATAAGTAAGTAGAACAAAATAATCTTACAGGAAGGCATAATAATAGAAAGGGCACTTAGCCCTGGCTGGTGTAGCTCAGTGGATTGAGCGCAGGCCTGCAAACCAAAGGATCGCGGTTTGATTCCCAGTCAGGGCACATGCCTGGGTTGCGGGCCAGGTCCCAGCAGGGGACACAGGAGAGGCAGCCATACATTGGTATTTCTCTCACTCTCCCTCTCTCCTACCCTGCCCATCTAAAGATAAATAAATAAAAATCTTGAAAAAAAGAAAGGGCACTTAGTCTTTCATAACATTTTAGTAGAATAGAATCAGGATATAGACATAGATCATGGATCAATCATTAACCACAGGCAACAGAATTCACTGAGACTCTGTTTGGCAAGTCAAATACTTATTTTCAATTTATAAAGTCACTGTATGTTGAACTATGATTTTCTGCTTAGCCTAACCATAAATCTGTAACCACAAAAAGTTAACGCTTGCCAAAATATCTGTATATAAGCAATGTTAAAGTGATAACAAAGTGGAACGGCTCTGCACCGCCATCGAGTTGTGTAGTTGTCTGTCTCCCATCGCCGACGCCTTACCCACCTTCGGGACCTCCTGGATCCTGCTGCAGCTGGACTGCGGCAAACCCCAAACCAAAGCCCTGGAAGAAAACACAGGCCGCGAACTCCGACACCGCACCGCACGCTGTCTTCTCGGGTACGGCGGCTCGGGGGGCGGGGGGGCAGCAAATGAGGAAATGAACGGGGGGACCACATCGAACGGAAGTGTGCGCACAGCAAAGGCACCAGCAACACAATGGAAAGACAGCTTGAAGATGGAGGAAGACCTTCGCCAACGACACGATCGGCCAGGGGTTCATGTCCAAAATGGACAAAGAACACACATCATTTAACACCAAAAATACCCCCCAAACAATCGGATTTCCACATGGGCCGAACGCCTGAATAGACATTTCTCCAAAGAACAGACGCTCAGACTGGAGTCCCCTCTGTGGTCAGACAGTGTGGGGCGGGTCCCAGCTCCAACCGGTGTGTGTGAACGCTGGCTCAGACTTTTACGTTTTACAAATAGTGGCGTCACAGACATCTTGACAGACCAGTCTTTAAGGCACACAGCTTGTAACCCGCCCCACTGTTCTGGTAACATTCTTCCTGGGCAGGTGCAGGATGACCTGCTGACCTAGATGTGAACACGGATGAACAGCCTGTTTGGTCGAGAATTCCGGACACCGACTTCGAAAGGAACTGACTCCCGCCTGCTGACATTCGCTCCCAGACACCTGCTGACCTTGGACCCGCTGCGCGAACAGACCGTGTGGCTTGCACACGGTCCTCTCAATACCCTCCTGATCGAGGTTCTCAAGTTCTCTTTTCCTTCCTTCTCCCTCCTTACAAAACCCCTGCCCCGAGCTTCCTGCCACAGGTGGGAGGAGACCCCAGCTTCGGCCCGTAGGCCTCAGATTCTGGAAAAGCCCCCTCAGGTCCCTCGTGCCCTGGGTCCTCACGAGGTACTGCAGGTGGAGTTCATTCGTCACTGCGGCAGACGTGTCAGGGGCAAGGCTGTGGCCTTCCTACCTGTCCTGAGCCCCCGCTCACATTTAAGCCCCCCACCCAGTGCAGGGGCGGGCCGAGGGTCACTGCCACAGTGGGGAGCCCGGACGTGGGAAGGGGTGGGAAGGTGGCAGAACCCAAGCCTCCTCCACAGACTTCGGGGCACCCACGGGTGCGGGGAGAAATCGTGTGGGTTCCTCCCTCAGACAGCGCATCCCCGGGACCTCAGGTGGACCCTTTCACCACAGACTCCGAGTCATCCTGGTACACGCGTCCTGGCCGCCCCGTCACCCCGTTCACCTGTGACACCTGCCCTTGGGGTGATTCCTAGGAGCCAGGTTGTTGCTGGGTAGGCTGTGGAAACCAAAGGGCCCCCGCACCTCATTGCGGCAACTCACCCGCCCAACACTCGGCGCTCGGCAGGCAGCACGCGGTCTCCCGGTTGCGGTGGGCTGTGAAAGAGTCAGGCTCGCACGGGCCGCACTCTGTGATGCGGTCCACATCTCAGACTCTGCACATTGTAGGAGCCTGTGAGGGGGGGCGCAGGGAGGTGAGGCTGTGAAGGGGGGCGCATGGAGGGGGGGCGCACAGAGCTGAGGTGGGGCCCAGGGCACAGACCTGACCTGGTTCCGGAGGCATCTGCTTGAGGAGATGCCACAGCACCAACCCTCACCTCCTGTCTCCCTGGAACCCTCTGGACTGATGACCTGGCTCCATGTGTCCCAGGGACCGGGGACCAGACTCACCCTTGGCTCTTCCGGATAACCTGCAGCTCCGGGAAGAGGGGTGCTGAGTGTGCACCCCAGAGCCCGAGCCCAACCTTCCCCCCCGCCCCCCCCCCCCCGCCCACTCCGCAGCTTCCGGGCCAGGGCCCGTGTCAGCCCAGTTCGTCCAGAAATGGACCTCCCGGTTGTCTCGGAGTTAATTTTTGGTAAATAAAAGGTTGGGATTCTTCAGACACAATCTCCCCCCATTCCCAGAACGGGGGGCTTTGGCTTTGACTTTGACCACAAGCCCCAGTCTCTGGTCTCTGCTCCTCCCCCTGCAAACGCACTTACACGTCCAGGACTAGAAACCACCGCTCCTCCCACTTTCCACCAGCAAGCCCCGCCCCCACCCCCTGCGGTTCAGCCTCCTCCAGTATCTCTCCCCACCCACCTCTGCCCCGAAAGTGGAACTGTTCCGCTTACTTACACTTCCCCTACGATCAGGGGCTCCGCCCTCCAGGCTCCAGGGTGGCCCGGGCAGAACGTGGACAATCTCCAGACTCCCCCAGAAAACTGGGGACCCACCTCAGGTCGCCCTCGACAGAGTGACATGCGCCAGGGCGGGCACCCCGTGGGCCGGTCCCGGTACCGACGTGTTAGGAACCGGCCACGAGCGAACTCCGCCTTGTGGTCCCCCCGCCTCTCCCGTAGAGAATGCGGGGTCCGGCAGGAGTGGGAAGCGCGGCCGCCCCCCCGGGCGCTGGGAGAATTCGCACCCTGAGCCGCTCGGACCCCAGTGCGCCCGCGGGTGCGGAACAGAACACGGCTCGTCTCCCCGCCCCCTACCCCAGCCCCGGGCCCCTTCAGAGTTCTCACTTTGCCGGCTTGTTGTCAGCCCCGGGCGACACCCTCCCCGCTGTCGGGTTCTGCCCTCCCCAACCGCCCCGCACGCACCTGCGCCCCGACCAGGAGCAGCGACAACGAGGGAAATGGAGCGCGGAGACCGGAGCGAGCCCCGCTGGAGGGCAGAAGCCGAGCTGCGTGCAGACTTTCAGGCCGGCCAATGGCAGGGGGAACCGCAGACGTGTCTAGCGCACAGTGGCTGCCCCAGGGCGCCTTCCGTGCAACCCCGCCCCCTCGTGTAACCCGCCAGGAAGGCGATTCTTCTGATCTACCTTCTTCTGGGGAGCGCACAGCGCTCTCAGTGACTCTCCTAGAGCCAAGCCAGAAAAAGAAAGGCAAAGAAAAAAAGCCTCACCTTTTAGATGGCGGAGGGGCCGATGGTCCCTCACCCCGGGGCCCTGGCGCTCAGCGAAGAAGCGCTGTGAGGCTTCCAGGCTGTAACCGGGGTCCAGGCAGAGCCGGGTGGGGGCGGGGCCCCAGCGGGGAGAACCCGGAAGACCGGACAGAGGCCCCGCCCCGTCCTAACCCAGCGCCCGGGACCCGCCCCCAGCCCGGGCTGTCACTCACTCTCCTCCAAGGGCTCCAACTCCCAGCGCGCACCCCTGGGGAGCCCGCTGCCCAGGGGCGGGAGTCCTCGGTCCTTTGGCTTCTTGATGTAGGCGATGATGATGATGATGATGATGATTCCCCGAGAAACCGGGGCAAGATTAAACACCTCGGGACCAAACCACCGCCGTCTGCTCCCTGACGTCAGGAAAAACAAGAAACGTCTCAGTAAAGTCACACGCTGACATATTTTCCACAGCCCCGGAACTGACTCCAGGCAGACCGATCCCACGTGAGCTCGTGAAGGGCGTGAAAGCCCTCGATCGGCCCACCTGCACCCCGAGTCCACAGCAGCACCGCTCACGAGGGGGAGACACGGACCCCCCTCAGTGAGATGCACAGACGGACGGAGCGGCTGCCTGTGCACACAGACACACACACACCCCCACTGGAACCGGTCACCACAGGAAGGAGGACCCCTGTCATCGTAGGAACATGGGTTCATCAGGGGACAGGGGCTCCGAGACACTAGTCACACAGAGACACACCCCAGATGACCCCATGTGGACCCCAAACACCACCCAACGTCTCGAGACGTCCCTCTGACTCCTCCAGGGGTTTTGTCGTTTTCAGACCTTGCACGGAGGTCCTTGGGTCGTTGTGAGTTCGTTTCTGTGTCTGCTATGACGTGAGGGCCCAACTCCTCCTGAGCCTGGGGACGTCCAGGGTCCCCAACACCACTTACTGGAAAGCTGTCCTTGTCATAGAGCGGTTGGGGCTCAGGGTCTGTTTGTTTAAAAATGTCCCCGAGTCGCCCTGGCTGGTGTAGCTCAGTGGATTGAGCGCGGGCCTGTGAACCAAAGGATCGCGGTTCGATTCCCAGTCAGGGCACATGCCTGGGTTGCAGGCCAGTTCCCAGCAGGGGACACATAAGAGGCAACCATACATTGATATTTCTCTCCTTCTCCCTCTCTCCTACCCTTCCCCTCTAAAGATAAATAAATAAATAAATATTTAAAAAAAATGTCCCCGAGTCCATGAGCAGGGACGTGAACACCACCAGGCGTGTCTGTCTGCACCTCCGTCTGAGTGTCACTCGGCCACACGGAGAGGTGACCCCCTGGCAGGTCCCACTGTGACTCACGTGCTGCAACGTGAGCCTGAATGAGAGAAGCTGGACACACAAGGCCACGTGTCACTGGATTCCGCGTCTGTGACACGTCCTGGATAGGGAACCCCCCCAGAACGTAACTGGGGTGTGCTGGGGGCCGAGGGGGAGGGGAGCGCTGATGGGACCGAGTGGGAACCGCCCGGGTCAGGACGGGGTCTCTTCTCCTCAGACAGACACCGTGACAGCAGCGACCCTCCCTCACCTGGGACGGGCGGGCCCCACACCGTGTCCGCCGTGGAGTTGCACTGTGCAGGACGACCGTCCCGTCGGGACACCTGGGGGGGGTGGGACGCAGCTTCACTGATCCTGCCTCCGTGTCTCTCCGGCCCCAGGCACCCGGGTCCACGCTGTCACTGACAGAGGGTGTCTCCGGGGGGGGGGGGGGCGCTTCCCCAGCCCAGTCTTGGGGAGCACTGTGTGCTGTGATCACAGACCCTACAAGGGGGTGCCGGGGTCACAGGAAGCCCCCAGCCCCACCCCAGAACCAGCCCTGGTGCCACTGGGAGGACAGTTGATCTGTTTCCTCCCAGTGGATGTCCATGGCCTTGTGTGACGGCCTGGGAACGGGAGGAGACGGGTTTGTTCCGCTTTTAACAAAGGCTCCGGGCGCAGCCGCTCCTTCCTCACTGTTGCCAGCTGAGAGCTCAGCCTCCAAGCAGTGGGCTGGGACGTCCTTGGCAGGTTTGCGCACACCGGTGCGGTGTGGGCGAGGGGAAGTGACTCACTCACTGACACCCGGAGGGTGCTCACTGCTCCCCGCTGCACCGCACCGCACCGCACAGCAGGGTGGCACCTGCCAGGACTCTTAGTCACCAGCCCAGGCTTCCTCCACCCCCGGGTTCCCCAATTCTTTCTGGGGAGCACGGGGCTTATTCTCCAACCCCAAACTCCAGAACACAAGGTGAAAGCACTGGAGACTCCTCGAGTTTCGAAAGCGTTTAGGAACCGGAAGCCCGTCCAGCCTGACCCTTTGCTCTCCTGTGACGGCTGCGGGGACCACGGAGAAGACGGGTACAGTGCTGCTGGAATGCGGCTGGGCAGCAGCGGTCAGGTCCTTTTAGGAGGAAGGGCCACGCCTGGACCCTCTGCCCCCCATCTCTGCCCGCCCAGAAGCAGCTAGAGAGGCGGGGCCAGGCTCTCAGGCAGTTTCCTGCATGGCTCCCTGATGAGGGCGCACTGTGACAGAGAAGGTTTAACCCTTGCCATCCTGGGCATTTTCGTCTTAGGTCAAAATTCGCAACCACCCCTCCACGCCCGGGGCGCACTGAGTCACCTGGAGTCCTGGCAAAAAGATCTGAGAAAAGTCCCCCCAGATGCCGGGACTTCGAGAAGCTGGCCCAGGAGGCAGGGGTCCCACCCACTCTCCCACGAGGCAGCTGAGGACACGGAGTCACAGGGCCTGGGTGGCCCCCACCCACCTCCCTGCCCTGCTGCCCGGCCCGTCTCCTGCTGCCGGTGGGTGTGCTGGTGCGGCCTGCCGGCCGGCGGGAGGCGGCCCCTCGCTGCGAGACAACTCCGACTTCTGGGCACACGGGACCTCTGACTTCTGGGCACACGGGCCTGAGTGTGGCGCAGGTCCCGCTGGGAAGGACCTGATGGTTCCCCGTGTGTGACCGCGACTGGAGCAGGGGACTTCGTGACGCAACATTTAAAATCTCACCCTTTCCCTTCAGCGCGGTTGCAGAGAAGTTTGGTGAAAGCAAAGAGCAAGTGACGGGTGAGTTCCCAGAGGGCCCCGGAGGGCCCCTGTCCGCCACGGGCTCTCTGGACCACAGACAGCCGCCGACGCAGCCTCGGAAATCGGAACTGAAACCACGCAGAACCGCTAGCGGGAGCAGGACCGCCCCGTGGGGCTGGTGTTTGTCTGGGAAGGTGCCTTGTGAGAACTCTTCCTCCGCCGTCAGCTGATCGACAACTCCGTGTGTTCCTTACTCACCTGAACAGGGGCACAGAAACCCTGTGAGGAAATGTGTCTGTTCATCTGGAAGCATCGAGCAAGGGATTCGTCCAGCGACTCGTCTTTACAACCAAGACTACTGACCTTCCATGCCAACTGAGACAGACCAGACAAAGGGAGGTGAAAAGAGGAAACATCAGCCACCGCGAAGACCGAGGGGAGGAGCAAAAGGTGGGAACAGCACCAGGTCAGAAATCAATCAGAAACCGTCGAAAGACAACAGACCCCAGCTCCCACCGTTAGAATCAGAGAGTGGAAGGAGACCGCCACCTTGAAGAACAGCTTGAACACCTGAGCAAGCAGTGGCACGAGGACCCCTCAGCTGCCCTGGGAAACTGAAGTATGACCCCCCCCCCCGAAGGGGCCCTGGCATCCGAGGGATGCTGGTGCAGGTGTGGAAGAAGATGGCCGTGGCGGTCGGCCACGGAAATACGTGGACGGCGCTGGTCTCTCCCCCATGAAGGCCCAGGGGGACAGGGGAGGCCGCAACCCCCCGCACAGGGCAAGGTGACAGCGAATCGGGGGGCAGTGATCCCTTCGTGCTAAGTCCCGCATGACCAAAGACGACGAACGAGTATTTAGGACCAGAATAGACTGAAGAAGCTGCCCTGTCTCAAAGGGGAGCATCAAAGAGCGGGAACGTGGGACAGAAGACAGACGGCCCGAGAGGGGGCGGGAACTCGAAGGTCCAGGGCTTTGCGTGGGACGCGCCACGCTGGGGCGGAGGGGTCTGTGGAGAGCCGCCCGGGACCACGCCTGCCAGGGGGCGGGAGGCGGCGGGGTTCAGCACCGCTGCCCGGGCCGGGACGCCGGCCCGACCGGTTGTTGTAAGGAAAGACTCACTCGGCTGCCGCTCCACCCCCGCACCAAGAAGGCGCAGCGCAGGCGCTTAGACACTTCGGTGCCCCGCCTCGCCTTGCGGTCTGTCTTCGCCCCGCTCTGCTCCAGAGCTGGCGCAGTCTGGACAGCCCGGCTCCCCCAACGAACAGCCCCCTCCGCGGCGTCCCAGAGGAGGGACTCCGCCCGACTCCGCCTCTTTATTCTGAATCCCCGGTAACCCTTCCCCCGGGCCTGACCGACCAGCTGCGCCTGTCACCACAGGGTCTGTGTGTCCCCAGGATCTGTTCCATTCCAGGGAGCGACCGCAGGGGACTGAACGTGACCTGAGCGGACTCGCGTTCTCCGACGCCAGGCAGACCCCTGAGCTCCGCCCCTCACGCGGCCCGCAGCGCACTGCTACAGGAATCGGGGCCGCACGATCGCAGGTGGGGTCTGGAAGGCTGTCCCAACGCAGCGGGCATCACAGCAGCTCAGCTCAGAGAAGCGAGGGCCGGGCATCGTGGCCCCTGACCGGGCGACACAAACGGATGGGCCTCGACCTCATGACAACCGAGCACTCAGGGCCTGCGGGACTCCCGAAACGAGACGCTATGAACTGAAACCACGTGCCTCCGTTACAGCGAAAGAAAACCTTTACACCTTTTCTGCGAAGCCAGCGTGGGTTTGAGGCTCCAAGTTGGCCCGGGGTTTTCTGCTGAGGGAATAAACCGAAAGTCGGCGGCTGCAGCCGAGGTGACCTTTGACAGGAGAAATCGGGGCACCCACTGCCCCCCCCACCCCGGGAGGAAAGGCTTTCGCCCTCGCTGTGTTTGGGGCATAACCACCTGGCTTTGCATTTTCCTTTTTGCTCGTTTACTTCTGCTGATTGCACAACCCGCACGACGGTGGCATGAACTGAAGACGCAGACTTCGGACAATAAATCAATGAAACAAAGTCACGAAGTCCCCGGGTGCCCAGTGGCCCCAAGGCCACAGCCTTCTCGAGGCGACCCCTTCAGAGAGTGCACCCCTCGTGTTCTGCGGGGGTGGGAGCGGGGACGAGAGGGAGCCGGGGCTGGAATTCTTTGTTGCCAGAAGGTGCAAAGACTCGGGCTCTCCGAACCGCAGGGACCTCCCGTTGCACCGTCAGGTCGTGCTCCTGCGTCCCGGGCATTTCTGGGGCTTTGTCGCAGGCAGCGCCTCCGTCCAGGGCGCCAGGGCCGGCTGAAATTTAGGCTCGTTGGAATGACATGAAAGCGACCCCGTTTTCCCTCGCCGTTTGTCCTGGACAATCCTGCATCCTCTCCCGTTCCCGTGGTCCCCACAGTGGGGGCGATATAAAAGCCCCTCCTGGCCGTTTGAGTGCCGGTAACTAGCAGGCACCGATTCCTCCACTTAACAAGGTGTCTGGCAAATACATCCACGTGTTCCGATCCTCTGGGCTACTGCGCTTTTTAGGAGCCACACGGCACTTTGTAATCGGGACAAGCAATAATTCGTTCACTCACTACGCTTTTCCGTGCGTTTAGATTATTCTCGTTGCTCACGATCTTGAAGATCCATGTGACGATGTCCTCGTGCCTTTGACTGTGTTCCGAGGACACGAGGTGACACTTAAAAACCATGGCCGGTGTGGAGGGCGGGTGCTGGTCCGGGCTTCGGACCCGCAGGGACCTCGGTCATCTGTCCTCCCCACGGAAGGGTGCGAGGAGAGCTGGAATGGCTCCATCCGGCCATCTCGAACCGGCGCCAGGACCGTCTGCACAAACAAATGGGACTAACACACTCTTCCCGGGGCGGAGGGGGCGTTCCCAGAGGTGCCGGGCAGCAATCACGCTGCCGCTGAGGGGAGACGCTGCACCCCAAAGTGGGCCTGCCGGGCACCCCACTCGGGGTGGCCCGGCACAGGAGGGAACCGTCCGGGTTTCAGGTATACGATGTGACGTGTTTGCAATCGTGTGTCCACCCACGGCACTACCGCCACAGGGGGTCATAAATGTACCCGGGACCTCTGACCGTTACCTCCTGCTTCCCCCTTTTCTTAGGGTAAGAAAGCTTTACATGAAATCAACCTCAACAACATTTTTTTAAAAGATTTTATTTCTAGAGAGGGGCAGAGAGGGAGAAAGAGAGGCAGAGAAACATCAATGTGTGGTTGCCTCTCGTGCGCCCCCTACTGGGGGAAGCAGCTTCAGCCGACACAAGGAATCCATCTGGAAGCCCCCGCCCCCCACACCTCGCAGGAACCAGGTCACTGAGTCAGGGCCTTTCTTCGTGGAACGTTGCTCTGGGCCAAGACCCAGGTGCGCGGCATCTCGGGCAGCCTTTACAAGAGAGCTGTGAGCAAGGCTGGGATCCAAGGCTGGGAGCAAGCCCCCTCCAACCCTGGCCCCCGCATCTCAGGGTGAGGAAGCCAAGCAGCAGCTGGCAGGTCACACAGCACAAGGCCAGCAGTGGCACGCACCACGGCTGTCCCATGGGCTGAGCAACGACCCACTCAGGACTCTCTGTCCCACGAGTGTGTTTCCGTCCGCCGGGAAGTGTGGCGGGTTCTGCTTGGTGGCGGGTCAGGAAGGGAGACCTGTCGTGTTGAGGAAGGGGCTCCCCGGTAACGGAGGAGGGCAGCAGGACGGTCTCGTGTCGGCTTCGGGTCAGGGCCCCCGGGCGGGCTGAGAAACCCGAGGGTTAGGGAAATCGGGCCCCGAGTGCGATCCGGCTTCCGGAAGACCCAAAGGGTGTGCTGAGCGTTATCGACGATCGCCGACGGCGCTGGGCATGGACGTGGGAAGGGAGCCCCTGTCCCCGCTTCTGGGGGAAGCCCGGGAAGGCCCTGGCCCTCCAAAACTTAGGGGCTGTGGGACTGGGAAAGCCTGCAATCTCGGATGCCACGGAATCCGACCCAAACCGGTGAGGACGGGAAGGACACCCGGCGGCTGTCGCCCTGCAGACGGCCCGGGCCGGCTCCTGCAGATGCCCGCAGGGCTGGGAGCAGAGGCTCCCACTCGGCCGGGGGTGCCTGGTGTCTCCGCCTCCCACCGGCCGTCCACTCCGGGAGGTCCCACTCAGAGGTATGACCGGCTCCTCCGGGCACTCGAGGTGCTGCCACCGGCGCCAGGCTTCCGCAGGAACCTCCCATTTTTTCAGGCAGCTCCTGCGCCCATCTGGGCCTGGCTCGTGCTGGTCTGAGGGGCCGAGTGCCGGCGTGGGAATCAGGGCCCCCACGCCCCTCGCGTGGACAGGGAGGGCGGCACGGTGTGCCGAGAGGCCCTCGGAAACGAGAGTGTCGACAAACAGGTGCCCCCCAAGCCGGGGGCACCTGTGGGCTCTGTCTTTGGAACCAGCACAGGGCCGTGAGGCACCCCAAGGTGAAGGGTTGGAACAGGGAAACCTGTCAACTGTCTGGACCTCCCGGGTGGCGGGTCCCACCCCAGGCCTCGAGGTGAAAACAGGGCGCTCCTCACCAAGGCTCGGAAAAGCTCCAGTTCCGAAGCCACGCAAAGGAACGAGACACCACGGCAACGTGGTTTACGGAGAAACACGAACCAAGAACACGCTTCACTGGGGAGACGACAGGAACCGAGCTGCCCTTCTCCACCCGGACCCGCCGTCCGGCCCTGAGGCCTTCCGTCCCCGGCCCCTGGGACCCAGCCCAGCCTGCCTGCTCACCAATCCGCCCGTGAACCCCAGCTGTGGGCGGGGACGGCGCTGGCATCCGGGCACCCCGGTCGGTGGCATGCCGGGCGCCCCGACGGTGGGTGCTGGAGTGGCTCAGCGGCCTGTCACCTGGGTGCCTCCCTTGTCACCGGGCCCCCACCTGGAAGCCCAGCACGCCCTCAGGAGCGGGGACCACAGGGGCCCAGGGCCTTGCACAGCCTGAACTTCGGGTGCTGGGGGCTGGGGGCGTCCCGGAAGAGCTGGCCTCTCATTTCCACCAGCCCAGGGAACACCCCCCCCACGCAGTGTCTGTCCTGAGGAGCGTCGGCCCCAGACTGCCAGCAATCCGCGGTCCCGGGGAACCGGCCTGTGGATGCCCCAGTCTACCCCAGTGACGCCAGGGACTCGGTGGGCAGGGCCGCCAGGCCTGCTCACCCACCTCCGGGCCAATAAAGGGGTCACGATGCCCAAGTGCGCGGTTTGCCGGTGGCGAGGAACGCCGTCATAAAACCCCGGTCCTTTCATGTGAGCTGCGTCCCTTCCATCACAAACCCCCGCGGCTTCCGCGGCCCAATTTTCCTAAGTGCCAACCTCCGGAGCCCTCCGCCCACCCCCGGATGATTCCCACCCCGGCGGAAACCCAAGTACCCCTCGGGCTCGGCCTGTCCTCCAAGTCCAGCTGGGGCAGCACTGCGATGCCCGGCTGGGGACACGCAGGGCCACCTCCGGTGTGGGTCGCAAGAGGACCCCGGAACAGCCCAAGGGGGGACTGAGGCCGCGCAAGGGGTGGCCTCGCCAGTCCAGCCCAGTCCGGCCTCAGTCCCTGAGGGTGTTACGAGCTCAGGCACAGCCCCCTGGGGTCCCGGGGTCTCCCCTCCCCCCAGCAGGCAGGAGTCACCCCCGAGTCTCGGGCCGCGCCCGGTCCGGAAACCGGCCCCTCCAGACTGGGGTCACCGCATGCCTGGCCCGGGGGTCAGTCGCCCCCACATCCACCCAGGGTCCACCGCCGAGCGCCTCGTAGCGCGCACTCACTGTGCTCCGTCAAGTAACCCGCCATCGGGAGAATTCCGGACCTGCACCGGGCAGCGACTCATTCCTGGAGTCTAGAGCAGCCGCTGGCCCGGACCTCTCTCCCCGCCCCTGCGCGCCCCTGGGTGCCCCTCTGTGCCCGTCAGCGTACTTGCTCTCCTGGGCCTGGCTAGCCTACCCGGACTCGCCAGGTCGCTAGGCAACTGCGGAGGGCTAGGGCGCCGCCGTCCCTCTGCATGCTGGGAGTTGTAGTCTTTAAATGGCAGCGGCCGGCGGCCTGGGGCAATGTGCCTAAGACCACGTTTGGTGCTGGGAGGTAGGACAGTCCCCAGTTGAGGCCCCGCACGCGGCGAGGCCCAGAGGTCGCTGTCCCGCCGCGGAGAGGCAGGCGTCAGGGACAGGTCATCTCATGCATGCGTGTTGAAGTCAGCACTGACAGACGACCAGTTCCAGGGAGGCTTAGAGGAAGGGCTTGGGGATGGACGGGCCCTGCATTCCAGGCAGAGTGGACTGTCCTGAGGATGACCCCAGGAGAAGGCAAGCTGCTGACAAACTCAGCGTGACCACAGGACCCACCCAGCAACGCCAGGAAGAGATGTGGGCTTCAGCTGCGGGCTGGGGCTGGCAGTTCTCCTGAACAAATCAGGAATGGCAGAGACCCTCCTCCCCAGGGGGTAAGGGTGGGTGGCCGGGAGGGTGGTGGCCAGACCTCTGCTCCGACCCCCAGTCCAGCTGCCGGTGGAGGCAGACTGGCCTCGGGGAGGCCGGAAGGGAGCCACAGTGGACAGAACCTGAGTTAAGGATGGGCAGTAGGGGGAACGGAGGCGGGGCCTAGGGGGCTGGGCACACAGGTCTGGGAGGGCCAGGGGACAGTCACACCCTGGGGTGAGGGGGACCAGGGAGGAGATGCCCGTGGGGATGACGCCCGAGGTTCTGGACGGGAGGGGCTGGCTGGAGTGGCACGGACTTCGCTGAGGGACTCGTGGGAGCGGAAGGTGCTCGGCGCCCCACGGGTGGGCGGGGCCCTGCGGGAGCATCTCCCAGGACTGCTGCTGTTGGGGTGGGTGAGAAGGGGGCAGGGCGGGCCTGTTCTCAGCGGAGCGCTGGATGGATGGTGCTGTCATTCCCATGCACAGAGGCCCGGGGACACCACCCCCCGGACCAGAGACCTCTCCAGGCTCTGGTCCCCGATTCGGGCCCCTGCGCCCACACACCACACCCGCGGCTCCCGTGACCCTCTGTGCATGACGTCACCTTCCCAGGACAACACCCCCACAGTTGTCCGTCCACCCAACAGGAATGACAGAAACACGACTTAGAATATAAGTTTTACTAGGGGAAACACATTATAAAGGCATGTAAAAACACTTATTTAGGATATAAATTTCAGTATGTAAAGAAAATTAGTAAAAACATGTAATTAACCACTTAAAGAACCGTACCAAGGCCTCTACCGCTGGCACGTGACAGTCACCGGCCCCACCCCCCACCCCAGCGAACCCAGCGAGAGCTGAGAGCGGCCGCTGGTTTGTCTGTCATGGACGGACTTGTATCACCCTCATACGGCACTCCCAAGTGGAAGGCAGGGGACACGGCAGTGGCTGGGACATCGAGTGACCTGCCGGGGTCACACGCATGACCAGCTGATGCGGACACCGGTCTGCAGCGTCCTCGGCGTTGCGGATGAGACGAGACAAATCCACGTGGATTACCGAAGCCCCGAGGAGGAAAAGGGACGGCACGGCCGCTCTCTCCAGAGAGAGCGCCCCAACCCTTGCCTTGATCGGGTTTTCCTGGCTTCCTAGTAGCGCGCAGCAAAGGTTCCCATTCATTCTGCTCAGGTGTGTTTTAGGTAAAAAATTACTTTTTACAGACAGCAATGGAAAGGATGTTACTGATTACTTCTTACAGATTAACAAGGAAAAAATGTTGCAAATGCAAGGAGAGGAATCGGGTCTGGTTACACTTCAGTCCTTAGGAGAATGGCACAGACTGCAGGCAGTTACTATAAAGACATGCAGGAAGCGTTTGCTGCCTCAACTCAGCGTGAGGGCGTTTTAGCAACAGCCAGGCACGAAGCAGCCCGGAGTCGACGCAGGCCTGAGTGCCCACGGGAGAACCGACCCGTGGGTTTGGCTCCCGTGTGGCACCACACACCTATGGGCTTTCCCGTGGGAAATGTAGCTGAGCTACATTCGCCAGTCCACAGACAGGTTCCCTGTAACCAGCCAGCGCCCCCCCCCACCCCGACCTCTGTGTCCACGAGGAGA
Source organism: Glossophaga mutica (assembly GCA_039655065.1). NCBI lineage: Eukaryota > Metazoa > Chordata > Mammalia > Chiroptera > Phyllostomidae > Glossophaga > Glossophaga mutica. The sequence goes on from CM077308.1 coordinate 1,996,364, forward strand.
CCACAGCACATGGGCCCACTGAGCACAGCCAGTGGGTCCCTTCCCGAGCAGCTCAGGGCCCCCGGAGTCCCCTGAGGGGAAGCCCATCAGCCACATGGGCCGCAGGCGGAGGGCCCCCTGGCTGCACGGACCTCCCCATCAGAAGCTCCCCGGAGAAGCTACCTGGACACAGAAAGGGGCTCCGACCCATCTGGGATCTGTGAAGGCTCCCACAGGAAGGGACCAGGCAAGGTCGGGTCCCAGGAAGCCGCTATGTGGCAGCCGTTGCTGAAAACGCGGCTCTAGTTCGGGGGCTCTGCGTCCTTACTACCTAAGATATCTTCGGCCACCAGCTTGTTTGTGATGTTTTCCAGACACTCCCGCAGCCCCATCCGCCGGAGGGCCGCCAGGAGCCTGAAGGGGGACGCGGCGCGCCCCAGCCTGCTCTGCCAGCGCAGCAGCATCCTGTGCTGCTGCTCGGCCAGGTTCCCCGGGTTCTCGTGCTCGCAAATGACGATGTCGTTCTCCTCCAGGCCCGCGAGCCTCATGAACATCCTCCAGCTCCTCTTGGGAACCTCCTGCCCAAACTCGAAGTAGATCCTGTTCGTGGCTGAGAAAAGACGACCACGGAGGGAGGCTTTGCCTCATTCCTGGACGGCAGGCGCGGCAGGCGCGGCAGGCGCGGCAGGCGCTGCGCGCTGGGAGTGGCCCGGCCGGCAACCAGGGCCCGGGGTGGGGGCAGGCCCTGGGCGCCCAGGCCGACCTCCCAGAAGGGACCAGGCTGGGGGACAGGAGCGCGCGGTAGGACACGACCTGGCCGGGCTCCGGGCGGGCCTGACGCTCGTTCACATGGAGGACCAGTGAGCCTGGGAGAAGGGCCCACAGGGCCCGAGGGTGGGAAGCCCCGGGGGGTGATGGGTCCGCTGAGGCGGCCCCGTCCTGTCCAGCAGGACCAGAGTGGCTGGCTGTGCGGGCAGCAGGGCCGAGGTCTGTAACCTCCCTGGGCTCCCGACTGTCCAATCTCGGGCTCTGTCATGCGGGTGCTCTCACTGAGCTGTCGGAGGACGAGCGCGTAAGCAGCTCGCGGCCCGACATGGGCGCTGGAGACCCTCACCCTCGTCCCGCTGACAGCAGCCCCCGGGGCCTCACCAGGCCAGGGTCTCCCAGGCCTTGCTGGCAGCTATGCACGGTCCTGCCTGAACCCACGGATGGGCATTAACGCAGGCCTGCCTGCATCTGTCCTCACGACCAGAACCCATACTGGACGGGAGCCCGCCTGTCCTGAAGTGGGCAGTGAGTGTCGGACCGCGAGCCTGATGCCCACAGATCGTCCCTGAACTCCCCAGGAGAGAGGACATTGGGTCTTGACTTCACGCCTGAACAGTCACTAGAAAGGAAGACTGGGGCTGACTTACCCTCAGGAGATCTGTCCTTCAAAACGTACTTTCGTTCATATTGCTGCGAAGAGAAGGGCACAAAACTGTCCCAGGAGAAGACACCCGGGGGGCTTCCTGGCGGAGTCCCCTGGAAACAGAGCTGCCCGTGTCCGTGGGGGCGCGGCGGGGAGCGGGGGAGCACGAGGGCCTCCACACGGCCGTCCCGTCAGCGTCCGGGGACGTCGCCCGGCCCCTCAGGAGCAGCACAGCTCACAGCCCACCTGCCCTCCGCGTCACACTTTCCCAGGACACGGCCTGGGCCACGGCGACACGGGGCTTCCCGCTGCCCCGCCCTGGAGGGCGGACTGGAACAGGCGAAGCATGTCACCTGGGCGGGGCGTGGCGTGGCCTGTCCGGCGGTGGACACTCCCGAGGAAGAGGACACCCGGCCACGGAAGGTCCGTGAGAAGAGTTCTCCAGTCCAGGGACACCCAGTGTGCCCTGGGTGCCGGACAGGCTCCGCGCCCCTCTGGGGGTGCACACACTGTCCCCCCGTCCTCAGGAAGGTCCTCCGCCCCAGAGCCAGGCAGGGCAGTTGGCTCATCTTCTCAAGTCCCACTCAGGCGTCACGGCCTCGTCACAGACCCGCGACGGAGGGACCCCACACTCGGTCTCTGCCAGGCACGGCGTTGTGGTCACCCGGGAAACTCGGACGGGAAGTCAGGGGACGCAGGGCAGCACCGCGCGCCCCGCATGCACACAGCATGCGCTGCGCCCACGCAGGCCTCCCTGCCATCACGCCTGCCCAGACGCCCCTCACCTGCTCCAGGACGTGGAGGGGGGCTGCCGTCCCAGCCTGGTCCTGGTCCCGGTCCGGGTCTCCGGGGGCCACGGTGGCCTGGGTGTGCGGGGCCTGCTCCGGGGCGGGCCCGCCCCCTGTGGCTTCCACCGCCTGCAGCTCCAGCCCTCCGTCAGGGTCCTTGGAAGGCACCACGGCTGCGCCCTGCTGTCCCAGCAGGGGTGTGCTGTCCGTGCCAGGGGCTGGCAGGCCGCTCTCCACTTCCCCAAGTGGCAGAATGACCTTGTGCTGGGGGCCTCTCTGTGACCGAAGAACAAAGCCATGACTTTTGGTGGCAAGGGCCTGCAGCCTGGCCCTCTGCAACCATTTTGGGGGAGATGCCCCCTCATCTGACAGCACAGCTGCGGCTGCGCCGTAGCAGAAAAAAGTACTTCGTGGGGTCCGGGGCCGGCTCGGCCCCCGACTCCGCCAGGGTGTCCCAGACAAGGGGGCTGTGGCTGGACCCAGCAAGACAGGCCCACATCCGGACCCCTGGGACCTGGGAACTCGGCCTTTGCAGACGAGGGAGCCACACTGGATGAGAGCAGGCCCTCCGTCCAGCGCCCACTGAGGGTCATCAGGAGACAGACCCACGGCTGGGGAAGGGGCCGGCTGAGGACAGAGGCTGGTGCTGACTGGTGGGCACCCACGCCAAGGAGCACCCAGGACAGCGAGGCACCCGAGACGAGCAAGGTGAGTGCAGGGACAGGCGGGACCCGCTCCCAGGGCCTTGGAGGAAGCCGGCCCCTGTACCCCCAACTAACACCTGGATCAGACTTCTGGCCCCCACACCCAGGAGATGGTCAGTTCTGTGTCTTTCAGGCCTGAGGCAGGGAGAACATTTCAGCAGCCCCGGGAGGCCGTGCCAGCCCCGTGCCCTCTGCGCCCCCCGTGGTCCAGACCAGCGGAGTGGGGTCTGCCCCAGCTCAGCCACTCCGGGCTCTCATGGGGGGGGGGGGCGGTGCACGCTGCCCGAAAGGCTGGGCCGAGCACTCGGAGCCGCGGGCCTGGTCTGCCTCGTCCGCACCCTGGACGTTGCCTCTGCCCTCAAGCCCTGAAGCTGCCACTGGGAAACCCCCAGGCGGTACTTACAGGGTCACCTGGGTCCCTGGATTCGTCTGAAATCAAAGAGAAGGAAATAAACAGACAGCCACGCACAGCCACGGGCCCCACCCAGGACGGTGGTCCCCGCAGGCGGCAATGGAGCCGAGGCACCGCCACCTGCCCTGACATGGTCCCATCACAGGGCAACAGCGTGCCGCACGAGTGTTGGTGGCGATGCCGGTATGAACCAAGGTGCCGCCGCATCGCACGGCAATCGTGCGGCAACGCGGCCGACTCAGTTCTGGGCGGCATGACCCTCTCCGTGACCTCGCGTCCCCACAGCGCAGGGTGTGCTCCCCCGCACCGCGCTGCTCCGGCGTGCGAGGTGTGCTGGTTCTGCTTCCGGCCGTGTGCAGGGGCAGCAGCTGGGGCCGTGTGCGTGGCGGCCGCAGGCACGCATTCACCGTGTTGCTGCCTGCGCCACCGCCCTCCAGCCGGATCCAGCCGGATCCAGCCCTGGGCAGCATTAGGCACGTGCCGTGCAAGTGGGGGGACCGGGAGCAGCAGGCTGCACCCCCAGCCCAGGGGTGTGGGGGCCCCGCCCTCCAGGTGCGGGCACACCCCGTGATGTCTGCCCCTCACGAAACCGCCCAAGGACGCCTGTCTCGGAGCCTGTCCCTGCTGCCACGTGGCACACGACTGTAACTGACCCTCCCTGCAGAAGGAACTGAGTCAGGCCAAGGCCCGGGGGCCCCAACAAAGAAAGCGTACTCACGTTTCAACCAGCGGACCACCAGTTGGGGAACGGGCACAGCTGTGAACACAGGGGCCGTGAGTGTCTGTGGGGTGCCCACCTGCCCCAGGGCCCCAGGTGGGAGCCGCGTGGTTCGCCCGCTCCCCGCCGAGGGCCCCTGAAGCCCCGCCTCCACCCGCTGCCCGGGGACTCTGGTCTGCAGCCCCGTGCCTGGCTGGGGACACGCGGCACCCAGCCCCCTGCCCCGAGCGCCCGCCCAGCACAGGGGCCGCGTTAGAAGGTGAGCGCAGGGGCATTGACAGCGAAGACACCAGGTCGAGAGCCAGGCCCCGGCCCCCAGCAGGCGCTCCTGACGTGGTGGCAGGACAGGGGCACCTCACCTGGCCTTTTGCGGTAGAAGGCGACAGCGATGATGGCGGCAGCGACGATGGTGGCAGCGATGATGGGCCCCACCACAGCCCAAATGGAGGAGCTGGCAGAGCCTCCTGGAAGGGGCAGAGAACGCCACAGCCCGGTGAGCGCGACCCCTCACCCGACGGCCATGCTGCTGAGGCTGGTGCCCGATCCTGGACAGAGGACAGCTTCCTGCCTCCCGGCCGCAAGTGCTCTCCAGCAGGGCCCTGGGAGGTGCCTGTCTTCCCAGCGGGGCGGCCGAGGTCCGGGGGTCCCAGGAAGGGGTCCGGTCTGAGCGGTCACTCACTCCCAGGCCAGCAGGAGGAAAAGCCTGGGGACCAAGAGGACCGAGGACCGCCCATCCCGGCTGGAGCAAAGCCCACCCAAGGTGGCCCAAGGGAGAGGGCAGCGTCCACCCCTGGGAAAGGCCTGTGGGCAGCACTCGGGGGACCTGCTTTCCCCTGGTGACATCACAGCACCAACCGGGAGCAAAAGGCACAGACACGGGCGGCGCAGGCCCGCAGGAGCTGCGGACGCTCGGCCCCTGCCAGGTTGGAGAGACACAGGCGGCCCCCCACGTGGTGCCAGCGCTGCTGCAGCGGCCCTGCCTCACCCCCTGGTGAGGCCCTCGTTTCTGCCTTCCGGGGTGTTGACACGGTCTCTGGTGTCTGTGCGGTGTCGAGTCAACTTCCGGTGGAGACTGTCAGGGTCACTCTGAACGGGAAACCGACACCCTGCGTCCCACCCGCGCGCAGCCCTGACGGCGCAGAGAGGACCGGGGCACGGGCCCCAGGATGGCGGGCCGCACGGGGCTCCTGGGCACGTGACAGCAACGCGGCGCCGCGGCCCTGGCGTGTGCGGGAGAACCGCCCGAACCACGAGCTCTGCCCCGCCCCGCGGGAACACAACTCCAGGCTCGCTGGCGAAGGAAACGCCGAAGCTCCCGGCCGGTCCCCCGACCTCCCTCACGGAGGAGCCCTGCCATGGCGATGGCCGGCGGGCCGAGCACAAAGGCCCCCGCCCACGGCAGGCGCGGGCCTGGAGCAGAGGGCCCGCGTCCCGGGTCTGCGCAGTTACCGCAGTGTTGATGAACCACGACGAAAACTGGACACGCCCACCCCCGCTGACGGGAACGCCGAGCCGCTGGGCGAACGAACGGGCTGCACTCCTGCGCGGGCCCCACGCGCGGCCCGCAGCCCAGGCCCAGGCGAGCCCCAGGGGCACGTCCGAGTGCCTGCGAGGGCAGGGACCTGGCAGGGCCGCGGGGACGACGTGACGGAGGACACAGGCCGAGTGTGCAGGAGAGGAGAAGCCTGCAGGCCTCCTGGGAACAGCCCCTTGGCCCCCCCCCGACGACCCCTGGACCGGGAGGCAGGCCGGCGGCGGTGGGCGACCACGTCTCCCCGGGAGGCAGAGCCTGAGCCCCGCGGAGCCCCCGCTCGGGGAGCGAGTTCGGGGGAGCCACAGCCCGTCCCCAAGGGCTGCGTTTGTTCACCACGGCAGGAGGCTCTGGACGCGGCCCACCGCCCAGCTTCGTAAGTAAAGTCTCACGGGCCCGCAGCCCCAGCCGGGTTACTGCAGCGGCGGAGCCAAGTACCACTAGCACAGCCCCAAGGCCAGCCCGCTCAGCCGTCCGCCCACCCGGCGCAGACAGGTGGGCTTGGCTTCTCACCTGGCCCTGGCTCTCCCTCGGTGGCACAAACGGTGTCCCGCGTGGCGTTGCATGTCTCCAGCGTGGGGCCGTCACACCTGGGAGGAAAGAGGGAAGACACCGAGCGTCACTTCCCTGCCTGGCCCCACCCTGGCCACCTGTGCCGGGCACGTCGCGGGTTATCCGGCCCACAGTGGTTCAGGGAGAGGGGAGCTTGGCGTTCTCCGATGGCTGGGGAGGAGCGCCCCCCTCCGCCTGGTCCTGAACGGGCTGCGTGTGGCTCTTGGATGGGGCCTTCTGTAGCCGACTCTGCCAAGAGGGAGGTCAACCCCGAGATGAAGCCCACGGACACGGGGACAGCAGGCGAGGCGAGAGGAGCCAGAGCCCTATCTGACCAGACCTGCAGGCCGCCCTGACTCTGGGCTTGGCAGGTACGAGAGCGGACAGTTCAACGAGGTCAGAGCTGTACTGAAGAGCCCCACAACGGGCCTCACAAAAGAGAGCTACTTCGCAAAAGGTGTTACCGCCGCAGTGTCCCCCGGAAGGCGCCCCGCAAATCCATGCCCACCCAGAACCTCAGAAGGAAACCGTGTTTGGAAATGCGGACTCTGTGGGCAAAGTCACGTTAGGGGAGGTCGTACCGGAGCGGGCAGGCCTTCCTCAGAGACCCCGTCCCACAGGCGGGCAGTCTGCGCGCAGAGAGGAGGCAGGACAGAGACGCCGACGGGCGCGGAAGTCTGTGCACAGAGAGGAGGCAGGACAGAGACGCCGACGGGCGCGGAAGGCGGAGCGAGGACAGGAGCAGAGACCACAGCAGCGCATCTACAAGCCCGGGAGCGCCGGCCACCACCCAAAGCTGCGCGGGCAGGGAGCTCGGTCCCCGGAGCCTCCCCAAGGGGCGTGGCTGTGCGACATCGGCATGTGGGACTGCTGGTCTCCGGAACTGTGCAGGGACCCATCTCTGTGTTGTTTAAAGCCAGCCAGTGCTGATGCTTTGTGACAGCAGAGCCTGGGACAGAGGCAGTGACAGGGGTCATTCGGCTGTCCCAGGACGTGGTACTCATTGCTCTTCTCCATGCCCAGAGCGCCCTTCCTCCAGAACTTTCTATGGCTCCCATCTGCTCTCCCTCAGGGCCTCTGCTCCAGAGTCCTGCCTACAATAGCCCCGGACGCCCTCTACCCTCAGGGAACTGTCACTGTCAACGAGCTGTGACTGTCCCCAGCACTAGGGGGGTTGAGGCCTCTGGCTCCACCTGCAGGCTGCCATGGGCTTGGTCACCGTAGAAGGAATGGGTCCCCGACTCGGGAGGCACTGAGCATGGGCCCAGGGAGGCCACAGGCGGACATGGCCAGGCCATCTGTTTGACTTCATCCTCAGAGCCCGGACGGGGCAGGTGGTGCCACTTCACAGGTGGGAAAACGGAGGGGGCAGCCCCCTGAGTGGCCGAAGCGGACACGCAGTGGGCGGGGCGCAGGGGCCCGGCGCAGGCCGCGCGCCGAGGCCAGCACCTGGAGCAGGGGTGGCAGGCCTCCACGCAGTCCTCGGAGTCGCAGTAGAAGCTCCCCGTCGTGCACTGGCACCGCCGGTTGCTGTCCTGGGTGCAGTCCGAAACCACCTCCTGGTCTGCTGGGTGGAAGGAAGGCTGGGGGTCAGCCACCAGGGCTGGGGCCCTGTCCCCTCCCACGCCGGCCCCCTCCGGCCACACAGTCGCAGGCATCGGACCTGCTCCCTCCCTCCGCTCTCCTGTTCGGAGAGGACCAGGAACGACCAGACCTCGACCTCAGTTCCTGCAATCGGGGCGTCTGGGCAGGGGCCCCAGCTCACTCCGCAGGAACACCCTCCACGTGCTCCCTCCCTGCCGTCTGTCCCCAAAGGAAAGGTCAGCATCACTGCGTGACGCTGGGACGACAGAGCACAGAGAAGAACCCCCCACTGCCACCTGCTGGCGGAGCCCTGCGGTCACACGGAGGGCGCCCTGTGCAAGCCCCCGGGGGTGGACCCCTTTATGGAGGGGGGCAGGTTTCCAAACCGCCAGCCCAGCAGCCCAGTCTTCCCTCCTCACCCACCGAAACAGTACAAACTCTCCGTGAGCTAGAAATAAGTCACGTGGGACCACCACGCCCGCTGAAGACCAAACGGTCGCCCACATGCCCAAGTCCCTGGGTCCCACAGCTCCGGGGCAGCGCTTGGGGTTTTTGCCCACCAACCCCATGCTGAACGTGGACCGGACGCATGCGCTGCGCACAGCGCTCTGGGCGGACTCCTGTGTGTGCGTGGGGGGGGGTGCAGTCTCACTGGGGGGCAGAGTGCGAGGTCGCACGGCGCTTTACACCCACTTCTCTGTCCGTGCTCTTGGGGAGGCCTCTGGCGATGCCCCTGCATACTGCCCCCAGCTCTCAGCACACACAGGGGGGACGAGGGGCCCAGGCCGAGCCCCGCTGCCGGTCAAAGTGCCGGCCCTGATGCTGCACCCCCGACCCGTCGGAGTCCTCAACGCCCCACGACCCACGAGATGCGGCATCAACTCCTGGGACGGGCCTGTCCTTGGACACAACAGGGCACAGGTCGCCCGTGCCAGGAGTCCGAATGCCCACCGATCCTCCATGCTTCGCCCCCGCGACGCCCGTGCCGCTCTCCGGAAATCCGCTTACGCCTGCTCAGGGGCGGCTGACAGGCACCCCCGGCGTCCTGGGGCTAATTCCGTGTGTTGTCCGCGTCGTAACGACGCCCTCCACGTCACGGGTTCACCTGTCACCTCTGGGCGCCTTTGAGACGGGTCCGCCTGAGAGCTGCCGCGCGGTGTTCCTGACGACCCCGTGCCCACGGGCACCCTTCCTCTGTCCCGCTGACCTCCTCCGTGCCCCATGCGGCCCTGACGCACCAGCAAGCATTCCGCGGGTGGTGACACGGGGCAGAGGCGCCCTCTGTCGGGCCCTGGGACGTTCCCTGGGGGGAACACTCAGCCATCCACCCCAGCAGCGTCCGAGGGTCCAGCTGCGCCGAGCGCCCCCGTGGGGCAGCGAGCCGAGTGCCGCTGCCCGTCCGCACGGACGCCTCATGCTCGTCAGCGTGTCCGGGCTCACCAAAACTCCGCCGGGGTTCCTTTCTCTTTTTTTTAATACATTGTATTGATCATGCTATTGCAGTTGTCCCATTTCTCCCCCGTCATGCCCCTCCACCATGCACACCCCCTCCCACCCACATTTCCCCCCTTTAGTTCATGTCCATGTGTCATAAGTTCTTTAGCTTCTACATTTCCCACACTATTCTTGCCCTCCCCCTGTCTATTTTCTACCCACCGTCTATGCTACTTGTTCTCTGTACCTTTTCTCCCTCTCTCCTCCTCCCACGCCCCTGTTGCTAACCCTCCACGTGATCTCCATTTCTGTGGCTCTGTTCCTGTTCTAGCTGTTTGATTAGTTTGCTTTTGTTTTAGGTGTGGTTCTTAATATCTGTGAGTTTGTTATCTTTTCACTGTCATATTTTTATCTTCTTTCTCTTAGATAAATTCCTTTAACATTTCATATAATAAGGGCTTGGTGATGATGAACTCCTTGAACTTGACCTTATCTGAGAAGTGCTTTATCTTCCCTTCCATTCTAAATGACAGCTTTGCTGGATACAGCAATTTTGGATGTAGGTCCCTACCTGTCAAAACTTCAAATGTTTCTTTCCAGCCCCTTCTTGCCTGCAAGGTCTCTTTTGAGACATCAGCTGACAGTCTGAGGGGAACTCCTTTGTAGGTGACTATCCCCTTATCCCTTGCTGCTTCTAGAATTCTCTCCTTCATTTGAATCTTGGCTAATGTGATTACGATGTGCCTTGGCTTGTTCCTCCTTGGGCCCAACTTCCTTGGGATTCTCTCAGCTTCCTGGACTTCCTGGTTGTCTATTTCCTTTGCCAGATTGGGGAAGTTCTCCTTTATTATTTGTTCCAATAAGTTTTCCACTTGTTGCTCTTCTTCTTCCCCCTCTGGTACCCCTATAATTCAGATGCTGGGACGTTTAAAATTGTCCTGGAGATTCCTAAGCCTCTCCTCATTTTTTTGAATTTCTCATTTTTTTCTTCATTCTTTTCTGTCTGGTTGTTTCTTTCTTCTTTCTGGTCCACTCCATTGATTTGTGTCCCAGTTTTCTTCCCATCACTTTTGGTTTCCTGTGCATTTTCCTTCATTTCACTTAGTGTAACCTTCATTTGTTCATTTAATTTGCGACCAAAATCAACCAATTCTGTGAGCATCCTGATCACCAGGGCTTTGAACTATGCATCTGATAGGTTGGCTCTCACTTCGTCGCTTAGAGGAATTGGCTCTGGGGGCTTGATTTGTTCTCCTGTTTGAGCCATTTTTGTTTTTGTTTTTCTTGTCTGGTCTCAAAAGTTACGCAGTGAGGGGCGAAGCCTTAGGTGTTCCCCAGGGCGGGGCAGCTCAGTTGCCCGCTTGCTGGCTGGGTTGTGACACTGTATGTGGGGGCGGGGTCCGAGAGGGAACAAGGGCGCTTGCTCCGCTCTCTCGGATTTCAGTCCCCTCCACTGCTTCCCCTTGGCCTGGATTACCGGTCTGGATGAATGGTTGTTGGACTGCCGTATAGTTCTATTTTTCTATCAGTTCCGACTGTTTTCTTGTTTCTAAATCTTTGTTGTCCTTATCTTCGGTTGTGCAAGAAGGCACGGTGTGTCCACCTACGCCTCCATCTTGCCCGGAAGTCCTAAAGGCCCATTTTTTAAAACGCTCTGTCGCTGGCATGCCGAACCCGGGGTGAACCCGTGTGCACTCCTCTCTCAGACAGCGAATCCCGGGGACCTCAGGTGGACCCTTTCACCACAGATGCCGAGTCATCCTGGTACATCCTGGTACACGTGTCCTAGCTGCCCCGTCACCCCGTTCACCTGTGGCACCTGCCCTTGGGTGATCCTTACCACCGGGTGGACGCGAGGCAGGCTGTAGAAACCAGAAGAAACCAAAGGGCCCCCAAGCCTCACCGGGCCCACTCACCGTCGCGGCACTTAGCGCACAGCAGGCACTCGGTCTCCCGGTTGCGGTGGGCCGTGAAGGAGCCAGGCTCGCACGGGCTGCACTCGGTGACGCGGTCCACATCGCAGACTCTGCTGACGTGGGAGCCTGAGGAAGGGCGGGACAGAGGTGAGGTGGGGCCCAGGCCACAGACCCGACCTGGTCCCTGCAGCCTCTGCTTGAGGAGGTGCCACAGCACCAACCTCAGCTCCTGTCACCCTGGAACCCTCCGGACTGATTCCCGGCTCCATGTGTCCCAGGGACCAAGGACCTGACTCACCCACAGCTCTTCTCAAGATGCTGCAGCTCTGGGAAGAGGGGTGCTGAGTGTGCACCCTGGAGCCCCCCCACCCCGCCCCCCGCCCCGGGGCCGCTCTGCAGCATCGGGGCCCGTGCTCAGGGCCGCCCTGGTCGTCCGGAAGCAGGCGTCCGCCCCGGGCGAAGACCGCCCGAGGCTGTAACCACAGGCACCCTGCACACGGGCACTCTGTGCACACGTCGAGAGCTCACGCGGTTCCACGTTGGACCGCTCACGTCTGCTCGTTCCTGAACGTGGTGTGTGCAGGCGCATGTGCGCTCAGGTGCGTTTGTGCGCATGTGTGGGGTGTACCTACAGGTAGGAACGGTCCGGGAGTGGGGGTCAGTGCCTGAGCTGGGTGCCCTGTGAAGTCTCGGGCTCATGGCTGAACGAAGGTGCGGGTAAGGGCAGGGTCAGAGGTGATGGCGCAGCTGTGGGGCTGGCTCCGTCAGAGAGACCCTGGAAGGCAGGGCCCCGGACCACGTGCACACACCTGTCCTTGTGCAGATGCAGGGGTGCTGGTGTGGGGGCTGTGGGCCTGACCAGGTCCCCCAGAGGGCCCGGGTGTCTGGTGGGGATGAGCCCCAAGGGGCGTGGTTGGAGGGAGGGCCAAGCAGGCCCTTGGGGCCCGTGGCTCCAGCGGCTTTATGGTCGAGTTCAGGGCTTCTTCACAAAGGGATGAGCTGCGTGGAGCTGCTGGCCAGGGGGACAGCGGTGGCTGCCTCCCCGGGAGCTCCCCGTCCTCAGGAGTCTGCACCAGCTCCTGAAGGGGCTGGGCTCCTGCAGGCGTGTCCGTGGGTGCACCCTGCCCCGGCTGCACCCCACGCCTGCCCTCCAGGCGAGGTGAATGCGTCTCACCTACCTCAAAGGAAGCACAGCCGCCCTCCGCGCCCCGGGGACTAGAAGAGGGTGCTGGGTGAGGGGTGGGTGGGTACCTGCCAGGGAGAGGCCCACCCACCACTCTGACCCAGGGGCTAAGCACCCCCGCCCCCTGGGTCGGGTAGCCGAGGCTCGGGGGGACGTCCCGACACTCACCAGCCGGGCAGAGGTCGCAGCAGAGGCCGTGCAGCTCGTACTGGTCAGACTTGCAGGGGCTCTCACGGGGCACCACGGCCACCTGCAGTGACGAAGGGGAACTGGCTGGGTTCACAGAGGCCTCTGCTCCCCACAGACGCCCGCGTCCTCCGCACGGGCACGCGGGCGTCGGGGTGGACGGCCGCCCGCCCCGCGCTGCGCCCTTGCTTGGGGGCTCTGGTGGGGCCGCAGCCAGAACGGCGCCCTACGTCTCAACTGCGGCCAGCTGTCGTAAACGACGTTTTAAGGGAAACCGGGGGGGGGGGGAACCAGGGTGTGCCCCTGGGGGGCAGGGTCCGGCCGAAGGTTCGGGTTCAGTCTCTATTTAAAATACTCCTAAGTTTTTCATCACGCTTCTTGTGCGTGTGTGAATTTTTCATTTACATATACTGTATCAAAATATTTTCATTTTATTGAATTTATAGGGCTGACGTTAGTTAATAAAGTTACATCGGTTTCTGGTATACACTTCTAAGTACTGCTTCAAAATGTCATTTCTCTTGTTTGCTGAGCTCTCGGGGTGCCCCTGTAACTCTCACACCAGACGTGAGCACGCAGTGCGCCTCCCACACACTCCCTTGCAGATGACCAAGTGACCCCCACCTTCCCATCCACCGCCAACCTCCCCCCGCCTTCCCAGGGGCTCACCCAGTAGGGTCTCCCTCCTGGCCCAGAAGCCCCTGCTCTCCACAAGCCCCCAGCTCCTTTCGCTAGCCCCTCTGGCTGAGCGGTCCCTGCCGGCCCCCCCCTCCCCCGGCCAGTGCCCTGTGGGAATCACAGCCCCTGGCACATGTGAAGCCCTGGGAGGCCCCGCTGAGGAAGCCCCGGGGAAGCTGAGGACTGAAGTGACGAGATCGTGTCACCTCCACCAGCCAGCCCTCCCCCACGGAGTGGAGGGATATGGGAAGCCGGGAAGAGTCACTGGCCGCCACAGCCTGCCGTGAAAAGGCTCAGGACGGGGGACCTGAGAACCCCAGGCCCAGGGCTCCCCAGGGTGACGGACAGGACAGAGGCGTGTGCCCTGTGCCCCGCCCGGCAGGCTGTTGGGCTGAATCCGGAAGGGGCAGCACGGAGGTCAGGACAGGACGGCCGGGTCTCGCTGAGGACACCCAGGGGCTGGGCCCGCACTGGCGCGGCTCACCACAGACAGGCGCCTGGAAGCTGCGGCCCCACGGCTGAGGCCGCTGCTCGGGGGACGCGGCTGTGCTGGGGGCAGACTGGCTCCCCCGGGGCCCCTCTGTAAGGTCGGAGGGGAGAGACCTGCCTGGACCGGAGGCCTGGCTTTGAGAGTTGAAACCACCTCCGGCGACTGGAGGCAGACGGGCGGTGTTTGTGTGGGACATCACCCCAAGCTGTGGGTTGGGCCCCGTCCCACAATCCACACCCACAGAGCGTCACTTCCCACACCCAACAGCTTGAAGGTTCGATTCCCGGTCAGGGCTGGCCTGGGGTGGCCGGCAGGGTCCTCCGTTGGAAGCGAGAGTCGTATTGTCCTTTCTCCCTCCCTTGGCCTGTCTCTCTCAAAACAACAACAAACAAAAACAAACTAAACCCATCAATCACCTACTATGACCATGTAACTGTGGAAACCGTGACACCTGAAACAGAGTAGCTGCAGGCAACCGTTTCTGAGCCAAAGCTAAACAGTTAAAAAACGGCTGGGTTGATTTTTAGAGAATAAAAGACCGTTCTTATCAAAATAAAAATCTCTGCCCCATCCGCGGACGGCGTGGGGTTTGGCCGTGGAATTCCTCTCCCTCCCCCGGAAACCAACACCGGCCAGCACCCCAAGTCCTGCCCGCAGCGCCGGACCGCGGCACCCGCGGGGAGCCCGCCCGCCGCGTCCACGGAGGCCTGGGCGGAAGGTGGACAGTCTCCATCCCCCGCGGAAAACTGGGGACCCACCTCGGGCCGCCCTGCGCCCGCGCGACCTGCACCAGGGCGCGCACCCTGCCGTGCGGGGCGACGCAGCCCAGAGCCGGGCGCGCCCGGCGCTCGACTCTGCCCGGGGAGGCGGGCCGGGCGGGCCGGGCCCGTTACGGCTCCGGGCCGGCTAGGAACCCGGCCTCGAGCGAAGCTGGCCCGAGCTCGCCCCCCGCCCGTCGCCCGTCCCCCGCCCCCTGCCCGCGGAGAAACCGGTCCCTGGCGCGGAAAAGGCGGAGGACCGCTGCCCGAGTCCCCGGAGGCCGCCCGGCTCCCGCTCGTCCCGGCGGCCGGGACCCGGCAGAAGTGGGAAGGTGGGGGTCGGGACCCCCGCCCCGGGCCTCCCGCGCCGCCCCCGGGGCCACAAACCTACTTACCGCGGCTGAGAGCAGCAGCAGCCCCCGCAGCCACCAGGGCATCGCGCAAAAATGGCGGACGCGCTGCCGCGGCCGACGGGGGCGGGGCCGGCGGGCGTCGCGGGGGCGGGCCCTCCGCCCCCGGCCCTCCGCGCCCCTCCCCTCCCTTCCCTCTCCTTCCTTTCCCTCCCCTCCCCTCCCCTCCCCTTCCCTTCCCTTCCCTTCGCTCCCCCGCCCTCGCTCCGGCGGCCGGGACCTGGTCCGCAGGCTCCGCGCCCCGGCGAACGCGTGGGCGGGGCCCCATCCGTTTAGTTGGGATGGTGGTGACAATTGTCTCAAAGTGTCCTCGGCCGGGGGGCTCTGCGGCCTGGATTCCCGGGCAGCGCGCGCGCCCAGCGCGGGTCCCTCCCGGGTCGACCGGGCACGTGCCGGAGACGAGCAGTGGGTGCTTCCCTCCCTCCCCGTCTCTCTCGCCCAGGTTTCCCTACCTCCTTTTCTGAAAGCAATGAAAAAAAGGCCTCGGGTGAGGATAAAAAAAGAAAACAATGTTTTTCTAATTATATTTTATTGATTATGCTCTTGCCCTTGTCCTGATTTTTCCACCTTTGCCCCCCAAGAAATCGTCTTTACAGAGGAAAGTGACGAGGCAGCGCCGGCAGCTTAAACCTGTACGGACCGTCCGTCCCACAGTCCTGGGTGCCGGCAAGTGGGCCCTCTGGGCCCTGGACGAGGCCGGGCGCAGGCCTCCGTCCTGCTGCGGGGGCTGCCCGCACACCTTGGCCTTCTTGGAGAGCAGAGGCTCACCCCACGTCTCACTTCATCTCCCTGTC
Organism: Glossophaga mutica; assembly: GCA_039655065.1. Classification (NCBI taxonomy): domain Eukaryota; kingdom Metazoa; phylum Chordata; class Mammalia; order Chiroptera; family Phyllostomidae; genus Glossophaga; species Glossophaga mutica. The sequence continues at coordinate 2,011,892 of CM077308.1, forward strand.
TGTGCCCGAATGTCCCCTGGTCCTAAGAACACCAGCCACACTGGGCTAGCGACACCCTAGTCCTCTACGAACTCATCATTTCCCCAATAGAATGTTCATTTATTCCCTTCAGGAATGCAGTAACTGCCCCAGCTAGCGTGGCTCAGTGGATTGAGTGCAGGCCTGCAAACTAAAAGGTCGCCAGTTCGACTCCCAGTCAGGGCACAGGCCTGGGCTGTGGGCCGGGTCCCTGGCTGGTGGTGTGTGAGAGGCAGCTGGTGGGTCAATGTTTCTCTGGCCCTTTGGGGTCACCTGCAAACCAAAACTTCAGTGGTTTGATTCCTGGTCAGGGCAGATGGCTGGGTGGAATACTGATGTTTCCCTTTCTTTCCGCCCCCTCTCATTAGAAATAAAATCTTTAAAAAACAAAAAGTATGTAATAACGATCTAAACAAGATCTTATGTCAATTGTGGGACAGAATTGCTTTTCAATTTTTATTTTTAATACTGTTAAAGTTCATTATTTCTCTTTCCGTGTTTTCAAAAAAATGTTTTATTAATTTACTTATTTTAGAGAAGGGAAGGAAGAGAGGGAGGAAAACATCAATGTGTGGTTGCCTCTTGAGCGCCCCCCACTGGGGACCTGGCCTGCTATCCAGGCATGTGTCCTGATTGGGAATCAAACCAGCGATCCTTTGGTCCGCAGGCTGGTGCTCAATCTGCTGAGCCACACCAGCCAGGGCTCTCTTTCCATGTTTTTGGAGATTTTCCAATTTTCCATGTACTAGAGCAGCAATTTCTTCTGCATCTCTGGCATCGGTTGGCTCTCCCCATGTCCCCCTTCGCTCTTTCCTAGAAACAAAATGCGAACGCTGCACCGGCCGGGACCAGCCCCCTGGCCGGCCTGCGCGCAAGCCCGACGGGCGGCTCTTCCTTCCGTCTTCCAAGCCGAGAACTCGGAGCCTGGAGCACGGCCGTGACAAGGTCCCCACCCAGCTGTCGGCCGGATGGGTTCTCCCCGTACTGCTTTCGCAACGTGTCCCGGGATTTCGACCATCTCTGCCGTCTGGAGCTGCCTTCCACGTTGCTGGTGGGCCCTGTGCTTTGATAAGCAGCCGCAGAGGCTCTGCTTCTAAATTAAATTAAACTCTCCCTGGCTGGTGTGGTGCAATGGGTTGAGCACAAGCCTGGGAACCAAAGGGCCACTGGTTCGATTCTCAGTCAGGGCACACGCCTGGGTTGTGGGCCAGGTCCCCAGCAGGGGGCATGTGAGAGGCAACCACACATTGATATTTCTCTCCCTCTCTCTCTCTCCCTTGCCCTCCAAAAATAAATAAAGTCTTTACAAAAATAAATTAAATTAATTTATTGAAGCCCAGTGAGACCCCAGCAGGCCTTCCCAGTAGCTGTGTTTCTTCTTTCAGCAGGGTCCCCAGACTCCTGCACTGGGGTGAAGAGCATCCCCCAAATTCATGTCCACTGAAACCTCAGAGTGTGGCTGTGTTTGGAATCAGATGCCTTTGCAGATGTCATGTGGGGGAGCTGAGGTCACTTCGCAGTAGCTTGGGCCCTAAGCTCACATGACCATGACCTCCTGCACAGAGGACAGCCACACCGAGGAGGGGTCACAGAGGGCTGCGACAGGATCGTCCCCGAGCCTCTGGAGAGAGCGCAGCTCTGTGGCACCGTCATCTCGGCCTCCTGGTCTCCAGACTGAGAGAGAACACATGGCTATAGTCACTCTTCCAAGTGGCCACAGGAAAGTTGACTGCCCTCCCTTGTCCCCCCACCCCCACACAGGGGATGCTCCAGGAGGGCTCATTGGGTGACATGTGTCCTGTTGTGGGAGGAGGTCAGGTGCCACCTGGCTCCAGGCCGGGTGCTGCTGCTCCCCAGCGGTGGGTGGGGCCGGCCCAGGCAGCCTCCCCATGTGCAGGATCCCCTCCTGACCCGGGGGTGCAGCACCCCCGCCGGGGGTCGCATTGATGACTAAGGTGACGGCGAAAGAGGCTTGGACAGCGCGGCTGGAAGGACAGCGCTGCCACCACTGTTCTTTCTCAGGCTCACTCACAAACACCCTCTACCCGCTGCAGGTCCGTGACATGTCCTCAGCGAGCCCGATGCTGCCGGGTCAGGTGGCAGCGGGCAGTGCAGGGCCTAGCCTCTTCACCTGCTGCAGCCTGCGGGCCCCCCACGCCCGCCGAGCTCTCCGGGATGCTGGGGAGCGCTGGGGCCTCAGACACCAAGTCCAAGTGGCATGCAGACAGGCTGCGGTCTCCTGTCGTGAGGCCTGGAGGGTCTGCCTCTCGGGTCCCATGCGTTGACCCGGAGCACACTGAGCTCTCAGTGCCCTGAAAACACAAGGAGGGGTCCTGAGGAGGCTCAGCGCAGGGGCCACCCCGCAGGACAGGGGCCCAGGACCCAGGCTCAGGGGGCCGGCTCTGGTCTCAGCTCTGACCTCACTGCCGGCTCCGCTGGACTTGGTCCAGGCCCCGAGAGGCCTGTTGGGTGCCTCGGTTTCCCCACTGTGAACAGAAGCCCCCATGTCTGAGACTCCCCGAGCTCAGGGCCCTTGGCTCGTGTTTGGTGGACAATGGGGCAGAGAGGGGTCCCTGGAGCTGGTGCGGCCTCCTCCTCAGCTCGGGCTGGCCTGAGCCTGGACAGGAGGCCGGGGCAGGACCTGAGCTGCTCTCGGGGAGGACCAGGGCTGCCCGTGCCCCACGGTGGCACTCACCAGGCTTTCTCCTTGGTCCTGGGGTCCTGTGGAGACAGACAGCAGAGTACGGTCACCAGAGGCTGCCTGGAGGGTCTTCTCTGTGACGGGATGGCTGGGGAGGCGATGGCTCCCTCCCCAGACCAAGGATCCCACCAAGGAAGCTGCAGGAAGGGACCCGGTATCCTTCGTCCCCATCCCCTCACTATACCCCCTCCCCCGTTTTCCAGTTCCACAACTTCTGGAACCTTCCAACAAGCTTATATCTCTCTGCACCCAGAACACCCAGCGCCCTCCAGCACAGCAGCCTCCCGAATCTTCGCCACAGCCCTGCCAGACACCCCTGTGCCGGGCCAGGTGGCCCTTGGAGGTGGAGCTGACACTGATTAATGACGACTTAGGACCCCAAATCAGGCCAGGCTCGTCCCTCAGCCCCAAAGGCCGGGGTGCAGCAGGGATGGCACCGCGATGGCTTCCAGGCTGTTCTCCCTTCTGGTCACCCTGTGGGGAGCTGAGCCTCAGCGGGGAGAACCGGGAAGACCCGGCAGAGGCCCCGCCCCGTCCTAACCCAGCCCCCGGGACCCGCCCCCAGCCCGGGCTGTCACTCACTCTCCTCCAAGGGCTCCGACTCCGCATGCGCACAGTTGGGGAGCCCGCTGCACATGGACTGGAGTCCTCCGTCCTTCGGCTTCTTGATGCAGAGGTAGATGATGATCAAAGCAAATGGGGGACAGAGAAAGCTCCCGACCAAGCACAGCCGGTGTCTGCTCTCTGACACAGGAGAGACAGAAAGCGACTCCGTCAGGTCAGAGCCGACCTCGTTTCCACAGCCGCGGGACCGCGTCCGGACAGGCCGACCCCACGTGCGCTCCTGAAGGGCGTGAAAGCCCTGAACCGGCACACCTGCACCCCGCGTCCACGGCAGCCCCGCTCACGAGGGGGGGACACGGACCCCCTCAGTGAGATGCACAGACAGACTGACAGGCCGGCTGCGTGTGCGCACAGACACACACACACGCACTGGAACCGGTCACCACAGGAAGGAGGACCCCTGTCATCGTAGGACCGTGGACTCATCAGGGGACAGGGGCTACGTGAGGCACTCAGACAGAGACACCCCCCAGATGACCTATGTCACGTGGGCCCCAAACACCACCCAATGTCTCGAGACGTCCCCTCTGACCCCTCCAGGGGTTTTGTCGTTTTCAGACCTTGCAGGGAGGTCCTTGGGTCATTGTGAGCTTGTTTCTGTGTCTGCTGTGACGTGAGGGCCCAACTCTTCCTGGGCCTGGGGACGTCTAGTGTCCCCAACACCACTTACTGGAAAGCTGTCCTTGTCATACAGCAGTCGGGGCTCAGGGTCTGTTTGTTTTAAAATGTCCGAGACTTCCGGCCAAGATGGAGGTGTAGGTGGACACGCCGCGCCTCCTCTCACAACCAAAATTAAGGACAACAACAGTATAGAATCAAAAAACAACCGGAACAGATAGAAAATTGAATGGGATGGAAGTCCGACAACGATTCACCCAGACCAGTAAGAGGGGCGGAGTTGGGGGCTGGTGGAGAGGGATTGCGGCAGGAAAAAGCAGTGGCTAGTGGTCCCGGACAAGCAGGCAGGGGTTGGCGCACCCCAGGTGCACAGGCAGCGGTTACCGGGTGTGGGGAGGCAACGAGCAGACCCAGCGAGGCGCACAAGGCGGCTGACCGAGTTCACACATTCACAAGCAGATAAACCAGGCGAAAATGGGCAGCGAGACAGACTGTGCAACCCAGGGCCCCAGCGCCAGGAAATAGAGCCTAAAAGCACCAATTGAAAACACCTGTGGGGGTTGACGTGCCAGGAGAAACTCCCAGCCTCATAGACGGGGCTGAAATCCAAGAGAGCGCGGAGCCAGCGCCATTGTTCCCTGTCGGACCCCGCCCCCACATACAGCGTCACAACTCTGCGACTGGGTTGCCCCCCAACACCTAAGGCTCTGCCCCTCATATGTAACAGGCACAACCAGACCAAAAAAAAGAAGAAAAAAATGGCTCAAACGAAAGAACAAATGAAACCACCAGAGCCAATACTTTTAAGCGACCAAGATATAGCCAACCTATCAGATGCACAATTCAAAGGCCTGGTGATCAGGATGCTCACAGAATTGGTTGATTTTGCTCACAAATTAGATGAACAAATGAAGGCTACACTAAGTGAAATGAAGGAAAAGGCACAGGGAACCAATAGTGATGGGAGGAAAACTGCGACTCAAATCAATGGAGTGGACCAGAAGGTAGAAAGAAATAACCAAACAGAAAAGAATAAAGAAAAAAATGAGAAATTCAAAAAAATGAGGAGAGGCTTAGGAACCTCCAGGATATCTTTAAACGTTCCAACATCTGAACTACAGGGGTACCAGAAGGGGAAGAGGAAGAGCAACAAGTGGAAAACCTATTTGAACAAATAATAAAGGAGAACTTCCCCAATCTGGCAAAGGAAATAGATGTCCAGGAAGTCCAAGAAGCTCAGAGAGTCCCAAGGAGGAACACGCCAAGGCACATCGTAATTACATTAGCCAAGATTAAAATAAAGGAGAGAATTCTAGAAGCAGCAAGGGATAAGGGGTGAGTCACCTACAAAGGAGTTCCCATCAGACTGTCAGCTGATTTCTCCAAAGAGACCTTCCAGGCAAGAAGGGGCTGGAAAGAAGTATTCCAAGTCATGAAAGTCAAGAACCTACATCCAAGATTGCTCTATCCTGCAAAACTTTCATTTAGAATGGAAGGGAAGATAAAGTGCTTCTCAGATAAGGTCAAGTTCGAGGAGTTCATCATCACCAAGCCTTTATTATATGAAATGTTAAAGGGACTTATCTAAGAAAAAGAAGATAAAAAATATGAACAGTAAAAAGACAGCTAACTTACAGTCATTAACCACACCTAAAACAAAAGCAAACTAAGCAAACAACTAGAACAGAACAGAACCACAGAAATGGAGATCACATGGAGGGTCAGCAACAGGGGAGTGGGAGGAGGGGAGAGGGGGAAAAGGTACAGAGAATAAGCAGCATAGACGGTGGGTAGAAAATAGACAGGGGGAGGGCAAGAATAGTATGGGAAACGTAGAAGCTACAGAACTTATGACACATGGACATGAACTAAAGGGGGGAATGTGGGTGGGAGGGGGTGTGCAGGGTGGAGGGGAGTGAAGGGGGAGAAATGGGACAACTGTGATAGCATAATCAATAAATATATTTTAAAAATGTCCCCGAGTCCATGAGCAGGGACGTGAACACCACCAGGCGTGTCTGTCTGCTCCTCCGTCTGAGTGTCACTCGGCCACACAGAGAGGAGACGCCCTTGGCAGGTCCCACTGTGACTCTGGGGCTGGGACGTGAGCCTGATCAAGAGAAGCTGGACACACAAGGCCACGTGTCACTGGATTCCGTGTCTGTGACACGTCCTGGATAGGGAACCCGCCCCAGAACGTAACTGGGGTGTGCTGGGGGCCGAGGGGGAACCGCCCGGGTCAGGACGGGGTCTCTTCTCCCCAGACAGACACCGTGACAGCAGCGACCCTCCCTCACCTGGGACGGGCGGGCCGCACACCGTGTCCGCCGTGGAGTTGCACTGCTGCAGGACGACCGTCCCGTCGGGACACCTGGGGGGGGGGGGGACGCAGCTTCACTGATCCTGCCTCCGTGTCTCTCCGGCCCCAGGCACCGGGTCCACGCTGTCACCGACAGAGGGTGTCTCTGTGGGGGGGGGGGCGCTTCCCCAGCCCAGTCTTGGGGAGCACTGTGTGCTGTGATCACAGATCCTACAAGGGGGTGCCGGGGTCACAGGAAGCCCCCAGCCTCACCCCAGAACCAGCCCTGGTGCCACTGGGAGGACAGTTGATCTGTTTCCTCCCAGTGGATGTCCATGGCCTTGTGTGACGGCCTGGGAACTGGAGGAGACGGGTTTGTTCCGCTTTTAACAAAGGCTCCGGGCGCAGCCGCTCCTTCCTCACTGTTGCCAGCTGAGAGCTCAGCCTCCGAGCAGCTCCCTGGGACGTCCTTGGCAGGTTCGCGCACACAGTGGGGGGGGGGGGGATGACTCACTCACTGACAACCGGAAGGTGCTCACTGCTGGGTGGCACCTGCCAGGACTTTTAGTCACCAGCCCGGGCTTCCTCTACCTTCTTTCTGGGGAGCTCGGGGCTTATTCTCCAACCCCAAACTCCAGAACACAAGGTGAAAAGCACTGGAGATTCCTCGAGTTTCGACAGCGTTTAGGAACCGGAAGCCCGTCCAGCCTGTCCCTTTGCTCTCTTGTGACCGAATGCAGCGTCGGAGAGGCCTGACATGCAAGTCCTGGGTCCCTAGACACTGTGGTTCCCCTGCGGTGAGGCTTCGGGCAACAGGTCAGCCACCTGGGTGACAGGGGCTGACCGAGGACACTGGTGTGACGACCCAGGACTCTGCACACAGACGGCCAGCAGTCGAGAGGACAGAATAAACGTTTTCGTAAGGTCCAATGACCTGACCCGACGGTACCTGTTCTCAGGAGGTGACGTCAGGACCCCTCCAGCAAGGCAAAGGAGGGACCCAGACATGGGGAGGTGGCTGGTGGAGCCCAGGACTGGGGGAGGGGAGGCCCTGCCTGGACTGCTGGGCACAGACTTGAGCTGGTGCCTCAGCTGGGGACCCGGGGAGGGCCACAAGCACCAAGACTATAAGGAACTCGAGGCTGAGGGGGAGCCCCACAGCCTACTGTGACCCCGCCCACAGCACCCACACACAGTCACTTACGTGCTACACCGCCTGCAGAATTCCTCGTTGCCGGGGGCTCTGTAGAAACGGCCTGGTCGGCACCGGCATGCCCGGTTGCTGGTCGAAGTGCACTCTGCCACCTCGTCTTGGTCTGCAGTTCAGGACAGCCTGCGTGAGCCCTAGGGGACGCGCCCTGTCCTCGCGCACAGAGGTGCCTGTGCAGGATGTGGGCTGGAGACCCTGTGGCCCAGGCCGGAGCTCAGTCCGCTACGGCGGGGCCCTGGGCCGGTCGGAGGGTTCTGGTAACCCTTCGGGGGGCCGCCTCTGCCGCCTGTCCCACACCTGTCTCCCCAGGGCCGACGCCTGGAGCTGGGGCGCTGGTGCAGGAACGGGGTCACACGGACACATTTTGAACCATAGCCTCAAAATGCCCCCAGCAGGGAGTTTCTCTTTACAAACCCTAGCTTGCCTGACGGTGTTCTTCATCAATACTGCGTGGCTACCTTGTGGCTACAAAAAATAGGGGTTTTTCCCATGGGGTTGGCCGCTTGTAAAGTGTGTGTACAGAATTTGTGCCCACAGGAACGCTGAGGCTTCGGGGGTCACGGCCAGTGGACCCCTGAGGGGAGGTCATGGTCGTCTGACTCTGAGTGAGAGAAGAATCCAGCCTCCGCCACCCCCCGAGGAGTCGGGGCAGCGGGGCGGGTGGGGAGTGTCTCCACTGCGCGCTCTGCAGGTGAACGATGGGGGACATTTTAACGAAAATGGGGTGACGGTCCATGCGAGTGTGGACTGGATGTTGGGGACCACTGCTGGCTCCCCTGGGTGGGTGCGGGAGGTGGCGTTTTGGGGTGAAACACGGTGACATCTGCAGGTGACTGGGAAGTAGTTCTCCCCCCCCACACACACACAGAAACACTTATGCACACCAACGGACGTGTACACACACATGCTGGACAACGCTCACACACACATGCACACACACGCGCGCGTGCGCTTGATCAAACTGAAGAGTAATCAGTAATAGCCCTGAGCTCCATTCTCTCACTTCTCCGCCAGCTTTGAAGGTGCTGGTAATAAACAGTGAACGATTCCTGCCTCTGGGGGGGGTGACGCTCCCCCTACTGCCTCTCCGTGTGTGCGCGCGCGCGCCTGCGCGTGGTGGGGGGTTCCCAGTTTTCCACTCGAACTGACTACCTTCCCGTTCGAACACGATGACTGAGAACAGAAGCGGGGCTGAGACTGTGGACCCGGAGTGGCTCTCCGGGTCCTGCCACTTTCTTGCTGTCACCCTGTGCGGGGACCGACGTGTGAGCTGACAGGCGTCTCCAGCCACGTCTCTGCGGGGCCTGAGCTCTGCCCTGCGGGGACCTGACGTCCCTCCTTCCCCCGAAGGCCCTGGCTTTCCTCTGACCTTTCTCCGCTGATCGGCGAGCGTCTCTGCGGCCAAGTCCCGAGGCCCGCCGTGAAGGACCGGCCACGGCGGGGTCACGGGGCTGGCGGGTCAAGGTCAGGCAAGGTGCCCGGGCGGAGACTCACCCTCGGGGCAGGTGGCACACAGCAGGCAGGACTCCAGGCCGTTGGGGAAGGCTGTGAAGGTGCCTCTGCCACACTTCTCGCACTGTCCCCGGGTGTGGGGGCGGCTGCAGGGTTCGCGGACATACTCCCCTGTGCAGGAGCGGGGCACCGTGGTCAGACCCCTCCAGGCTCGCAGAGCGCCCCCGCCGTCCGGCCTGCCCACCCGGTCCGGGGGCGGCCTCGCCCGTGGGAACAGGGGAACACTTCTGCCTGCAGTTTCGGGTCAACGTGACCTCTGGATGTCGCACCTTCTTGGACATGAGGAAGCACAGACCACTCCGGGTTCCACCTCGGCACTCCTGTCCCTGCCCTGCACCCGCCCCTCTGACAGCTGTGCTGTGGGCTCCACAGGGACCCTGGCCCCCAAACTGGCAGACACTGAGGGCCCCGGGGAGGCGCCTCTTGTCAGCAGGACCACGTCCCAGCACTCCGCCTCCCGGCCAGGGCCCAGGCTCAGCCTCACCCAGACTCACCCGCGGGGCAGAGCAGGCAGCAGTGGCCTGCGGACCAGTATTCGTGGGGCCCGCACCTGTCGGTGGGGCCGGGGCGCACCGGGCTCTGCTGGGAAGTCCAGTGGGTCGGGGCGGTCCCCGTCAGCTAGAACAGAACAGGAAATGGCCCGGACTGCCCCCCTGTCCTGTCCCCAGTGCAGCGGAGGGCGGTTCCCTCAGCTCCGCACATGTCTCGGCTCAGCGAATCCCAGCGTCCCCCCAAGAGGCAGGTGCTGACCCCCCAACTCGGCCAGGGCTCCTGCCCAGACCCTCTCCCTGCAGCGCTGGGGCCCCTCCCGGCACACGCCCCAGCCCCCGCAGACTCCACCCCTGTGCCCCCACCCGGGCATCAGAGGCCGTGGGCTCACTGGCTCCCCACGTGGGGTCAGCAAAGGGGCCTCCCCCGCTCCCGTCCCCTGGGCTGGGGCGGGTCACAGTGCACAGGCTTCAGGAGCGAGAGCAGTCAGTGGCAGTGACACCAACACCAGCAAGGACGCGTCTGGGGGGCCCGGCACAGAAGGGGGCCGAGGGCTCCTGGGCTTCCCTCCCGCCCATGCCTTCACACTTCATTTACTGTCTCCTCTCAAACCCCCTTTATTTTCTCTTCTCCCGTTTACACTCCGAACTTCTCTGCAGGCCCCGCGTTTTCCAGTGTGAACGACAGGGGAGAGAAGAGGAGGAGTTAGAGAGGGAGAGGGGCGGGGGGAGGGGAGAAGAGAGAGGAGGAGTTAGAGAGGGAGAGGGGCGCGGGGAGGGGAGAAGAGAGAGGAGGAGTTAGAGAGGGAGAGGGGCGCGGGGAGGGGAGAAGAGAGAGGAGGAGTTAGAGAGGGAGAGGGGTGGGGGGAGGGGAGGGGAGGGGGGGAGATTGGAGAGGCGATGGGAGAGGAGGGGGAAGGAAAGGGGAGAAACAGCAACTTGTGGTCCTCCCTGCGCTGGGAGCATTCCCACCCCGAGCCGCGCGGACCGATGCTCAGGTGCTGGGGGGGGGGGCGGGGGGCGCAGAACGCGGCGGGTCTCCCTCTCCTGCGTCGGAGACCCGGGCTTCCCCGGGGCGGCCCCGGCCGCGCCGTCCCGGTCCGCCCGGCCCAGAGACCCCGCCACACCCACTTGCTTCCCGAGCACCGGCGGCAGCGACGGCAGCAGCGGCAGCAGCGACAGCGACAAGAGAGCAGACGGCAAGGCCATGTGTCGTGGGGCTGCGCGTCCCGCGGGACCTGGGTGTAGCGCCTGGAAAAACCGCGCTTCTGCTGTAGCGGGCTCCAGTGCGGACCAGGCGGAGTTTCTACTGGCCTGTCTGGGCATCGGTGCAAAAGAGTCATTCCTAAGGTCCCGCCTCCCACCCCATAGCCCCGCCCCCGCCCAGAGGCCCAATCAGGTCCCTCAGCCGCGACTGGGGTGAGAGTTCTTATCTGGATAAAAAACTAAGTGGTTTTACCACGTGACAAGTCCGGGGCGATGAAAAGGTGAAGAGAGTTGTGGTTCACCCGGACACGTGGTTGGGACGGGGCGCAGACGGCTGACCCGCTCTTTCTCCTGCCTTCCCCCCTCTCGAAAATGAACATAAAATCTCTGTAAAATAAAGACAAATCCTCTGTCCAGCGCTTTAAAGAATTTTCCTTTCAAGAGGAAGTCATTTCATTATCAGGAAGATCAAATGTTCAAACTAAAGATTAAATGAACATCATTCAATAGCAAACGAAATCGGAGACCAGTACGGACACAGTTCTCCACGTCCAGACGGACTTCTCCGCGAACCGTATATTCACGGACCACCGAGTTGCCGCTTCTGAGCCAATTGGCAGATTTAATAGCTTCGTTTAACGTTCCAGAACTTGTCAACCTGGCGCTGATACACACTGAGAATCCCCGGCACGGGGACTCCAGCTCCGGGACCGCAGCGCTCAACCTCTGCGGGGAGGGGGTGGGTCCCTCCCCGGGGTGGGTCCCTCCCCCCCTCCCTCCCTCCCCCCACTCCCACTCCCACCCCCACCCCCACCCCCACGGGTCCCGAGACTGTGCGCCACCCGCGCTCAGCCCCTCCCGGGCTCGGGGTCTTCCCTGCCCGGAGTCGGCGCCGTGCCGCTCAGCCCGGGGTCGGGCCGGGGGGTCTGCCGGCGCCCAGCTGCCCTGGACCTGGTGCCCTGACCGCGGGAGACGCGCGGCTCTGAAGCGGCAGCAGGCCAGGGTGCGGCCGCGCCCCGCAACGGGGGCGCAAGGCCAGGCCTCTCCACCGATGAGGTTTCCCCAACAGCCTCTCCCCAACAGCCTCTCCCCAACAGGCTGGCGCGGCAGCACCGCCACCGGCTGAGCTTCCGAGTCGCTCCGGGAGGAGGATCCCCAGCAGCCTCTGAGTTTCATTGGTCGCTGCCACGGACTGGAGGAAGGGAGCGCGTCCAGACTTCCACCCTCAGGGTCCCCTCACCCTCAGCACGGGCAAAGGAAGGGACCCGGCTCCCTCCAGCCCTGGACGAGCACAGCCAGCCCAGGCACACGCCCAGGTGTCCCGGGCTCCAACCTCACCCCGAACCCAGCCGCGGTCCCTCCCTCTCGGCTCAGCAAGCAAGGTCGTGTAGCCTCTGGGGGGAAACGACGGGAAGTGCGGGGGGCAGTGGGAGCTTGGCTAGGAGACGGTTCTCCCAGGATCCTCCAGGGGAAGACACCCCCTCCTTGCAGAGGGTGACTAGGCACAGCCCTGGCACAGCAGTGGGGGGAGGCTGTACCCCCTTAACCTTTGAACCCTCCTCCAAGGACCGCCACCCCGGCCCACGGCAGGGGAGAGGGAAGGGACCGAGGCTGCTTGCGAGTCCAAACAGAGCCAGACAACTGTCAGGGATTTGCTCCCAGAGCTGGTAAAGGCCGCTGAAAAGTCTGCGTCCCCAGAACTGCAATTTCCCGCCGTGGCCCCCAGTCTGGGGAGGGATTCTCCGCCCAGCGTCCACCCGTTCAGCCCCACAGACACCCTGAGGGCGGGCCCAGTGGGGGGTGTCGCGAGTGGGAGGCCCAGCTCCGGACCCCACACCGTCCTGGAGAATCGCCACCAGCGGCTGTGATGCACCCAGAGACCCTGGCAGCCCCCTCTCTGGGCAGGTCCACCCGCCTCCCTGTCCTGTTGTGTGAGGACAGATCTCTGCACTCACACCAAGGACAGAAAGAATTGTGCAGCGGACCCCAGGCTGCAGGACAGGAGACGGGGCCTCCTAAGTCAGCGGCGTGGGGGGTGGTGAGGTCTGCTCTGGCTCTGAAAGGACCCAGAGCAGCCCACCCTGAACCCACCTGCAGAGACCCCCCGCCCCCCCCGAACAGCACCCACGCTCCAGCAGGGCCCGCTGCCCTCGGGGCACAGTGTGGTCTGCCTAAGGCTGCTGCTGCTCGACCCTCTGGGGCTCCAGTCCCGGCCCCTCCTTGTCCTGGGCCTTGGAGGCCCAGATAGAGAGGACTGGAGACGTCTTGGGGCTCCAGGGGCCCTCCTGTGCCCTGCCCTCCCCCTTTCAGTTTGTCCCTCCTCCTTCCGGAGCTGTGAGCACGGGCCATGGCCTCCGTCTGCAGGGGGCTGTGGGGTCTGTGCCAGCTGCCCCACCCTCCTTCTCCGGCACCCAGCGAAGGGAGGCCACCCACTCTGGCCCTGGTGACAGCGGTCCCAGAGGAACTGAAGCAGGAGATGGGCTGGGGGTAGTAGGGCAGGGAGGGGGCAGTCATCGGGGGGAAGGACCAGGCAAAATCAGCCTGGGTGCCACCCAGGCCCAGGGGCTCCCTGCAGCGTCCCGGGGGACAATGCCGGTCTGTGCTCTCAGCTGGATAACTGGACCCCTGCCTCCTGCACCGGCTGCACAGGGTGGGCCCGCTTCTCCCCGCAAACCACAGCCCACCCTTCCCAGGGCCCCCTCCACCCTCATGACCTCGAACCCCTGCCCTGGGCCCTCCAGCCCCAGACAGCCCCCTGCTGGTATGGAGTCTGTGCCCAGGAAGACGCCCCCTCCTTTCCAGAACTCCCTCGAGAAGACAACAGACAATGGGTGTGTTCCTTTATTTCAGGGGACAAAGCACAGACCTGTCCCCGCACTGAGGGGCGGGGCCCAGGACGTGGGCACAAAAGCCGGAAAATGCAGCATCAGCCCGGAGGGCAGGGCCACAGCAGAGTTCAGGCTCCGTGTGCACCTACGCGGGTGGGTGCTCCCACACGCGCCCACACACACGTGGCACCAGACACGAGCGGGGGGCAGACGCCGCCCGCCTGCGGTATTGCCAAGGCGTTTGTCCAGCAAGTTCGGGGGGAAGAGCGTGGGCCCCACCGGGCCCAGGGAAAGCGCCCCCAGGCGGAGGCAGGGCAGCTGTGCTCCACCCGGGGCTAGTGTCATGGGCCGGCCCACGAAGCTGCAACCACAGATGCTCCCGCCCCCACTGCAGGGCTGGGCTGCGGGGATGGGGCAGGTTCCTTACTCCTAACCAGGCTCCTTCCAAATAGCACTGTGGCAGAGTGACTCCAGGGGCCCTGTCAGGGCTGTCCCAGTGTCCCGCCCGAGGCCACATCAGGTGACAGGGGCAAAGGCTCAGGAGGGAGGACCAGGGCTGCCTCCTCCCTCCCCTACATCCAGCTGGGGAGCAGATGTCCAGCGAATGCTGGGGGACCCTCCTACTCCCCGCCTGTGTCGACCCCACGTGGCAGGTGGGGGCTGGACCAGGAGAGAAAGGCCAGATGACCAGGGTGTGCGTTGCATGACGAAGTGGCATTTGGCTTGAGCATTAAGGCCAGTGCTGGGTGAGGGCCCTTCAGAGAGGCCGGCGCCTCCCTAAGAGGAGCTGGGCGGCCCCAGGTCCCTCCTGCTGTCCTCCTGCCGCTGGGGCCCCTCTGTCCACAGGGGCCAAGCTCACAGGGTCCCTTCACCTCCCTGGGCCGGTTTAAAGTGCTGGGTGCCTGGGCGGGAGGGCAGCAGTGGCCGGGCTCCGCAGGCGGGGCCACCGCGCCCTGAAGGTGCTCACGTGAGGATGAGGTTCAGGAGCAGCTGGCAGGCCAGCAGCGTGCAGAGCAGGCACCAGGCGCGGGGGCTCTGCAGGGGGCCTGTGGCCGCTGCCTGCCGGGCCCTGGCCGCGGAGGTCAGCACGGCCTCGAGCTGCCTGCAAGGGGAGGGCGCGGTGGCTCAGCCAGGACAGGGGCACGTCCCACCCTCCAGGTACGAGGGTGCTGGGGGCGTGATCGGGGAGGGCACCCAGGGCACAGGGGTGGCCCTGGGCTCTTGGGCACCCATTCCAGGGAGCAAGGTCAGGGTGCCCCCCTGCCCTGCTGGTGAGTTGTGTCCCACCTCCTGCCACCCACCCAAGTCACAGGCTGGAGCCCTGACCCCCAGGACCTCTGAACGTGACAGCACTTGGAGAAAGAGCTCGTAAAGAGATGACGAGGGGAAAATGAGGTCACTAGGGTGGGTCCTAATGCTACGTGACTGGTGTCCTTACGAGAATAGGACCACAGACGCACACAGAGGGACGACCCCGTGGGGACACAAGGGGAGAGCGGCCCGTCCACATGCCACGGACAGAGGCCTCAGGAGGAACCAGCCCTGTGACACCTGGGTCTTGGACTCCCGCCTCCACGACGGGGACTGTGAGTGTCTGCGGTTTAAGCCGAATGTCTGTGGGACTTTGTTACGTGGCCCCGGGACACCCACATTCTGCTCGACTCGTGGGTTCACCCTTGTCCCAGCACGGGCCCTCCTGTGGTCCACCACTCTCAGTAGTGACTTCTGCTCTCCCTCTTCCAGCTCTTCCCCGGCCACCTGCATCTTCCTCCAGGAAGCCCTCCCTGACCACACAGTGGCATTCTTCCAAGGTGCCCGCCTGCCTTCTCTTGGTGCCTCCCGCCCGCAGCCTCCGGAGGAGCAGCCTGGAGCCGCCGCGAGGCTGGGCCCCTGTGCGCCCGGCACGGGAAAGTCCCAGTGCAGGGCTGGGCTTTGGGTGCGCCGCTGGGTTCCCGGGGCGCCAGGAGCTGGGTGCCGGGCAGAGTCCAGCCCCTGCACCCTCTTCATCCCAGCCCAGGGACGCAGGGGGAAACGGAGGCATAGGCAGCCCAAGGTCCCACAGCCAGTGAGTCAGGACCGAGCCGAGAGCCCGGCCTTGGAGCGGAGCAGGAAGCTGTGACTCTGCACCTGCTCTGGGGAGTCTGCTCACAGAAGGGCCCACGTGGCCAGGGCGGCCCCTGCCTACCACGGTCACTGAGCAGGCCCCTCTCACCCCCTCCCGCCTGGGTGTCTGCCCTGAGGGCTGTTGGGAGCACAGCCGCGAACCCTGAGATGCCCAGGGGCAGCCGCTGCCAGCAGCGCTGACTCGATCTGACCCGATCTGACCCGATCTGATTCACCGGGGGCCCCTCCCACCTCCCAGCCCAAGGCCTCCTCCGCATCCTCGTCAGGCGCCCTTGCTCCGCCCAGCTGGCCACTCCCCCAGGACTCCCTGCTGGCCCCCTTCCCTGCCCTCACCACCCCCTCCCAGGGGCTACCTGTGCAGCTCCTGCTGTGCCTCCCGGAGGGCCAGGGTGGCCTCGTGCAGGGCCTGCAGCCGCCAGGCCTCCTTCCCACACCGCCGGCACGGGCTCTCGCTGCCTGGGGGGACCGGCCACCAGTTGCAGGGCCGGGGACAAGGGAACACAGGAGGGGAGGGGAGACGGGAGGAGGAGCTGGGGTGTTGGGAGCCAGCGTGGGAGAACGGGGCTGTGCCCAGCTGGGGGCCCGCCCCACCGCACGGGAGCCTTCAGGCGAAGCTATCGGTGCTGAGAGGCAGGGAGAGGCACTCGAGGGCGGGAGGGGGGCGTCTCAGAGGGAGCCCAGGCTCAGCTGGCCTCTGAGAAGCGCTGGGAGACAGGAGTGGCCAAGTGTGGCCCGTCGCCACGGAGGTGGGGACCAAGGTGGGAGACACAGGCACTCGGGCCTGTCCGGGTTAC